>JBBBDQ010024490.1:0-25333 GCA_037127315.1 Ascarosepion bandense
ATGTGCTTCATTATAATAATTTATTGAAGTCATGTTCTGCCAAAGATCTCATAAAGTAACCTATTCTAACATTTTTTCAAACCAAACCTAGGAATCCAACTTCTGTTAATCAAAGATTAATAGAGTCTTCATGTGACATTTATAATAATTTATTGAAGTCATGTTCTGCCAAAGATCTCATAAAGTAACCTATTCTAACATTTTTCAAGCAAACCTAGAATCCAACCACAAATGGAATTATTAGAGTCTTCATGTGACACATTATAATAATTTATTGAAGTCATGTTCTGCCAAAGATCTCATAAAGTAACCTATTCTAACATTTTTTTAAGCAAACCTAGGAATCCAACCACAAATGGAATTATTAGAGTCTTCATGTGACACATTATAATAATTTATTAAAGTCATGGTCTGCCAAAGACTCTCATAAAGTAACCTATTCTAACATTTTTCAAGCAAACCTAGGAATCCAACCACAAATGGAATTATTAGAGTCTTCATGTGACACATTATAATAATTTGTTGAGTCATGTTCTGCCAAAGATCTCATAAAGTAACCTATTCTAACATTTTTCAAGCAAACCTAGGAATCCAGCACAAATGGAATTATTAGAGTCTTCATGTGACACATTATAATAATTTATTGAAGTCATGTTCTGCCAAAGATCTCATAAAGTAACCTATTCTAACATTTTTCAAGCAAACCTAGGAATCCAACCACAAATGGAATTATTAGAGTCTTCATGTGACACATTATAATAATTTATTGAAGTCATGTTCTGCCAAAGATCTCATAAAGTAACCTATTCTAACATTTTTTCAAGCAAACCTAGGAATCCAACCACAAATGGAATTATTAGAAGTGTAACATTTTATTATAAATAATTTATTGAAGTCATGTTCTGCCAAAGATCTCATAAAGTAACCTATTCTAACATTTTTCAAGCAAGCCTAGGAATCAACCACAAATGGAATTATTAGAGTCTTCATGTGACACATTATAATAATTTATTGAAGTCATGTTCTGCCAAAAGTCTCATAAAGTAACCTATTCAAACATTTTTCAAGCAAACCTGAATCCAACCACAAATGGAATTATTAGAGTCTTCATGTGACACATTATAATAATTTATTGAAGTCATGTTCTGCCAAAGATCTCATAAAGTAACCTATTCAAACATTTTTCAAGCAAACCTAGGAATCCAACCACAAATGAGATTATTAGAGTCTTCATGGTAGCTATAATAATTTATTGAAGTCATATTCTGCCAAAGATCTCATAAAGTAACCTATTCAAACATTTTCAAGCAAACCTAGGAATCCAACCACAAATGGAATTATTAGAGTCTTCATGTGACACATTATAATATTATTGAAGTCATGTTCAAAGATCTCATAAAGTAACCTATTCTAACATTTTCAAGCAAACCTAGGAATCCAACCACAAATGGAATTATTAGAGTCTTCATGTGACACATTATAATAATTTATTGAAGTCATGTTCTGCCAAGAATATATTAAAGTAACCTATTCTAACATTTTTCAAGCAAACCTAGGAATCCAACACAAATGGAATTATTAGAGTCTTCATATGACACATTATAATAATTTATTGATCATGTTCTGCCAAAGATCTCATAAAGTAACTATTCATTTTTCAAGCAAACCTAGGAATCCAACCACAAATGGAGATTATTAGAGTCTTCATGTAAGGCACGTACAATAATTTATTGAAGTCATCATTCTGCTAAGATCTCATAAAGTAACCTATTCAAACATTTTCAAGCAAACCTGGGAATCCAACCACAAATGGAATTATTAGAGTCTTCCATGACACATTATAATAATTTATTGAAGTCATGTTCTACCAAAGATCTCATAAAAGTAACCTATTCCTGACATTTTTCAACAAACCTGAGAATCCAACCACAAATGGAATTATTAGAGTCTTCATGTGACACATTATAATAATTTATTGAGAATGTAATGTTCTGCCAAAAGTCTCATAAAGTAACCTATTCAAACATTTTCAAATAAACCTAGGGAATCCAACCACAAATGGAATTATTAGAGTCTTCATGTGACACATTATAATAATTTATTGAAGTCATGTTCTGCCAAAGATCTCATCTAAAGTAACCCTGTTCAAACATTTTTCAAGCAAACCTAGGAATCCAACCACAAATGGAATTATTAGAGTCTTCATGTGTTACATTATAATAATTTATTGAAGTCATGTTCTGCCAAAGATCTCATAAAGTAGCCTATTCAAACATTTTTCAAGCAAACCTAGGAATCCAACCACAAATGGAATTATTAGAGTCTTCATGTGACACATTATAATAATTTATTGAAGTCATGTTCTGCCAAAGATCTCATAAAGTAACCTATTCAAACATTTTTCAAGCAAACCTAGGAATCCAACCACAAATGGAATTATTAGAAGTCTTCATGTGACACATTATAATAATTTATTGAAGTCATGTTCTGCCAAAGATCTCATAAAGTAACCTATTCAAACATTTTTTCCAAGCAAACCTAGGAATCAACCACAAATGAATTATTAGAGTCTTCATGTGACACATTATAATAATTTATTGAAGTCATGTTCTACCAAAGATCTCATAAAGTAACCTATTCAAACATTTTCAAAACAGCCTAGGAATCAACCACAAATGGAATTGTTAGAGTCTTCATGTGACACATTATAATAATTTATTGAAGTCATGGTAGCAAAGATCTCATAAAGTAACCTATTCAAACATTTTTCAAGCAAACCTAGGAATCCAACCACAAATGGAATTATTAGAGTCTTCATGTGACACATTATAATAATTTATTGAAGTCATGTTCTGCCAAAGATCTCATAAAGTAACCTATTCAAACACTTTCAGCAAACCTAGGAATCCAGCCACAAATGGAATTATTAGAGTCTTCATGTGACACATTTTTATAATAATTTATTGAAGTCATGTTCTGCCAAAGATCTCATAAAGTAACCTATTCTAACATTTTTCAAGCAAACCTAGAATCCAACCACAAATGGAATTATTAGAGTCTTCATGTGACACATTATAATAATTTATTGAAGTCATGTTCTGCCAAAGATCTATAAGTAACCACCTCTTCAAACATTTTCAAAGCAAACCTAGGAATCCAACTTTAAAATGGAATTATTAAGATATTCATGTGACACATTATAACAGAACTGTTGAAGTCATGTTCTGCCAAAGATCTCATAAAGTAACCTATTCTAACATTTTTCAAGCAAACCTAGAATCAACCACAAAATGGAATTATTAGAGTCTTCATGTGACACATTATAATAATTTATTGAAGTCATGTTCTGCCAAGTCTCATAAAGTAACCTATTCTAACATTTTCAAGCAAACCTAGGAATCCAACCACAAAATGGAATTATTAGAGTCTTCTGTGACACATTATAATAATTTATTGAAGTCATGTTCTGCCAAAGATCTCATAAAGTAACCTATTCTAACATTTTTCAAGCAAACCTAAGATCAACCACAAATGGAGCAATAGAGTCTTCATGTGACACATTATAATAATTTATTGAAGTCATGTTCTGCCAAAGATCTCATAAAGTAACCTATTCAAACATTTCAAGCAAACCTAGGAATCCAACCACAAATGGAATTATTAGAGTCTTCATGTGACACATTATAATAATTTATTGAAATTACATGTTCTGCCAAAGATCTCATAAAGTAACCTATTCAAACATTTTTCAAACAAACCTAGGAATCCAACCACAAATGGAATTATTAGAGTCTTCATGTGACACATTATAATAATTTATTGAAGTCATGTTCTGCCAAAAGATCTCTGTAAGTAACCTATTAGCATTTTTCAGAAACAGAAACCTAGGAATCCAACCACAAATGGAATTATTAGAGTCTTCATGTGACACATTATAATATTTATTGGTCATGTTCTGCCAAAAGATCTCATAAAGTAACCTATTCAAACATTTTTCAAGCAAACCTAGGAATCCAACCACAAATGGAATTATTAGAGTCTTCATGTGACACATTATAATAATTTATTGAAGTCATGTTCTGCCAAAGATCTCATAAAGTAACCTATTCTAACATTTTCAAGCAAACCTAGGAATCCAACCACAAATGGAATTATTAAATTCTTCATGTGACACATTATAATAATTTATTGAAGTCATGTTCTGCCAAAGATCTCCTAGTATTAACCTATTCTAACATTTTTCAAGCAAACCTAGGAATCCAACCACAAATGGAATTATTAGAGTCTTCATGTGACACATTATAATAATTTATTGAAGTCATGTTCTGCCAAAGATCTCATAAAGTAACCTATTCTAACATTTTCAAGCAAACCTAGGAATCCAACCACAAATGGAATTATTGAAGTCTTCATGTGACACATTACTAATAATTTATTGAAGTCATGTTCTCTTAAAGATCTCATAAGTAACCTATTCTAACATTTTTCAAGCAAACCTAGGAATCCAACCACAAATGGAATTATTAGAGTCTTCATGTGACATTATAATAATTTATTGAAGAGTCATGTTCTGCAAAGATCTCATAAAGTAACCTATTCTAACATTTTCAAGCAAACCTAGGAATCCAACCACAAATGGAATTATTAGAGTCTTCATGTGACACATTATAATAATTTATTGAAGTCATGTTCTGCCAAAAAGATCTCATAAAAGTAACCTATTCTAACATTTTTTCAAGCAAACCTAGGAATCCAACCCACAAATGGAATTATTAGAGTCTTCATGTGACACATTATAATAATTTATTGAAGTCAATATCATTCTTAAAAGATCTCATAAAGTAACCTATTCAAACATTTTTCAAGCAAACCTAGGAATCCAACCACAAATGGAATTATTAGAGTCTTCATGTGACACATTATAATAATTTATTGAAGTCATGTTCTGCCAAAGATCTCATAAAGTAACCTATTCAAACATTTTCAGAAAAACCTGAGAATCCAACCACAAATGGAATTATTAGAAGAGTCTTCATGACACATTATAATAATTTTATTGAAAGTCATGTTCTGCAAAGATCTCATAAAGTAGCCTATTCAAACATTTTTCAAGCAAACCTAGGAATCCAGCCACAAATGGAATTATTAGAGTCTTCATGTGACACATTATGTGGTGTTTATTGAGGCCATGTTCTGCTGAGATCTCCATAAGTAACCTATTCAAACATTGCAAGCAAACACAGAATCCAACCACAAATGGAATTATTTAAAGTCTTCATGTGACATATAATAATTTATTGAAGTCATGTTCTTTAAGAAGATCTCATAAAACAACCTATTCTAACATTTTTCAAGCAAACTGGGAATCCAACCACCGAAGTAAGGACATTAAGATCTTCATGTGACACATTATAATAATTTATTGAAGTCATGTTCTGCCAAAGATCTCATAAAGTAACCTATTCTAACATTTTCAAGCAAACCCACCGAATCCAACCACCTGAAATGGAATTATTAGAGTCTTCATGTGACACATTATAATAATTTATTGAAGTCATGTTCTGCAAAGATCCTCATAAAGTAACCTATTCACCAACATTTTTCAAGCAAACCTAGGAATCCAACCACAAATGGAATTGTAGAGTCTTCATGTGACACATTATAATAATTTATTGAAGTCATGTTCTGCCAAAGATCATAAAGTAACCTATTCTAACATTTTTCAAGCAAACCTAGAGTCCAACCACAAATGGAATTATTAGAGTCTTCATGTGACACATTATAATAATTTATTGAAGTCATGTTCTGCCAAAGATCTCATAAAGTAACCTATTCAAACATTTTTCAAACAAACCTAGGGAATCAACTACAAATGGAATTATTAGGGTCTTCATGTGACACATTATAATAATTTATTGAAGTCATGTTCTGCCAAAGATCTCATAAAGTAACCTATTCTCTAACATTTTTCAAACAAACCTAGGAATCCAACCACAAAATGGAATTATTAGAGTCTTCATGTGACACATTATAATAATTTATTGAAGTCATGTTCTGCAAAGAGATCTAATAAGTAACCTATTCTAACATTTTTCCAAGCAAACCTAGGAGATCAACCACAAATGGAATTATTAAGGTCTTCATGTGACACATTATAATAATTTATTGAAGTCATGTTCTGCCAAAGATCTCATAAAGTAACCTATTCTAACATTTTTCAAAGCAAACCTAGGAATCCAACCACAAATGAGATTATTAGAGTCTTCATGTGACACAATTTATAATAATTTATTGAAGTCATGTTGCAAAGATCTCATAAAGTAACCTATTCTAACATTTTCAAGCAAACCTAGGAATCCAACCACAAATGGAATTATTAGAGTCTTCATGTGACACATTATAATAATTTATTGAAGTCATGTTCTGCCAGATCTCCTCAAGTAACCTATTCTAACATTTTTCAAGCAAACCTAGGAATCCAACCACAAATGGAATTATTAGAGTCTTCATGTGACACATTATAATAATTTATTGAAGTCATGTTCTGCCAAAGATCTCCCATAGAAGTAACCTATTCTAACATTTTTCAAGCAAACCTAGGAATCCAACCACAAATGGAATTATTAGAGTCTTCATGTGACACATTATAATAATTTATTGAAGTCATGTTCTGCCAAAGATCTCATAAGTAACCTATTCTAACATTTTCAAGCAAACCTAAGGAATCAACCACAAATGGAATTATGGCTGAGTCTTCATGTGACATTACTAATAATTTATTGAAGTCATGTTCTGCCAAAGATCTCATAAAGTAACCTATTCAAACATTTTTCAAGCAAACCTAGGAATCCAACCACAAATGGAATTATTAGGAGATACCATGTGACACAATGCAATAATTTATTGAAGTCATGTTCTGCAAAGATCTCATAAAGTAACCTATTCAAACATTTTTCAAGCAAACCTAGGAATCCAACCACAAATGGAATTATTAAGTCTTCATGTGGCCATTATAATAATTTATTGAAGTCATGTTCTGCCAAAGATCTCATAGAAGTAACCTATTCTAACATTTTTCAAGCAAGCCTAGGAATCCAACCACAAATGGAATTATTAGAGTCTTCATGTGACACATTATAATAATTTATTCAGAGTCATGTTCTGCCAAAGATCTCATAAAGTAACCTATTCTAACATTTTTTCAAGCAAACCTAGGAATCCAACCACAAATGGAATTATTAGAGTCTTCATGTGACACATTATAATAATTTATTGAAGTCATATTCTGCCAAAGATCTCATAAAGTAACCTATTCTAACATTTTTCAAGCAAACCTAGGAATCCAACCACAAATGGAATTATTAGAGTCTTCATGTGACACATTATAATAATTTATTGAAGTCATGTTCTGCCAAAGATCTCATAAAGTAACCTATTCTAACATTTTCCAAGCAAACCTAGGAATCCAACCACAAATGGAATTATTAGAGTCTTCATGTGACACATTATAATAATTTATTGAAGTCATGTTCTGCAAAGATCTCATAAAGTAACCTATTCAAACATTTTTTCAAGCAAACCTAGGAATCCAACCACAAATGGAATTATTAGGGTCTTCATGTGACACATTATAATAATTTATTGAAGTCATGTTCTGCCAAAGATCTCATAAAGTAACCTATTCTAACATTTTTCAAGCAAACCTAGGAATCCAACCACAAATGGAATTATTAGAGTCTTCATGTGACACATTATAATAATTTATTGAAGTCCATGTTCTGCCAAAGATCTCATAAAGTAACCTATTCTAACATTTTTCAAGCAAACCTAGGGAATCCAACCACAAATGGAATTATTAGAGTCTTCATGTGACACATTATAATAATTTATTGAAGTCATGTTCTGCCAAAGATCTCATAAAGTAACCTATTCTAACATTTTTCAAGCAAACCTAGAATCCAGCACAAATGGAATTATTGAAATTCTTCATGTGACACATTATAATAATTTATTGAAGTCATGTTCTGCCAATTCTCATAAAGTAACCTATTCAAACATTTTTCAAGCAAACCTAGGAATCCAACCACAAATGGAATTATTAGAGTCTTCATGTGACACATTATAATAATTTATTGAAGTCATGTTCTGCCAAAGATCTCATAAAGTAACCTATTCTAACATTTTTTCAAGCAAACCTAGGAATCCAACCACAAATGGAATTATTAGAGTCTTCATGTGACACATTATAATAATTTATTGAAGTCATGTTCTGCCAAAGATCTCATAAAGTAACCTATTCTAACATTTTCAAGCAAACCTAGAATCCAACCACAAATGGAATTATTAGAGTCTTCATGTGACACATTATAATAATTTATTGAAGTCATGTTCTGCCAAAGATCTCATAAAGTAACCTATTCTAACATTTTTCAAGCAAACCTAGGAATCCAACCACAAATGGAATTATTAGAGTCTTCATGTGACACATTATAATAATTTATTGAAGTCATGTTCTGCCAAAGATCTCATAAAAGTAACCTATTCTAACATTTTTCAAGCAAACCTAAGGAATCCAACCACAAATGGAATTATTAAGTCTTCATGTGACACATTATAATAATTTATTGAGAATGTATTCTTACCAAAGATCTAAATAAAGTAACCTATTCAAACATTTTCAAGCAAACCTAGGAATCCAACCACAAATGGAATTATTAGAGTCTTCATGTGACACATTATAATAATTTATTGAAGTCATGTTCTGCCAAAGATCTCATAAAATAACCTATTCTAACATTTTTCAAGCAAACCTAAGGAATCCAACCACAAATGGAATTATTAGAGTCTTCATGTGACACATTATAATAATTTATTGAAGTCATGTTCTGCCAAAGATCTCATAAAGTAACCTATTCTAACATTTTCAAGCAAACCTAGGAATCCAACCACAAATGGAATTATTAGAGTCTTCATGTGACACATTATAATAATTTTATTGAAGTCATGTTCTGCCAAAGATCTCATAAAGTAACCTATTCTAACATTTTTCAAGGCAACCTAGGAATCCAACCACAAATGGAATTATTAGAGTCTTCATGTGACACATTATAATAATTTATTGAAGTCATGTTCTGCCAAAGATCTCATAAAGTAACCTATTCTAGCATTTTCAAGCAAACCTAGGAATCCAACCACAAATGGAATTATTAGAGTCTTCATGTGACACATTATAATAATTTATTGAAGTCATGTTCTGCCAAAGATCTCATAAAGTAACCTATTCAAACATTTTCAACAAACCTAGGAATCCAACCACAAATGGAATTATTAGAGTCTTCATGTGACACATTATAATAATTTATTGAAGTCATGTTCTGCCAAAGTCTCATAAAGTAACCTATTCTAACATTTTTCAAGCTTAAACCTAGGAATCCAACCACAAATGGAATTATTAGAGTCTTCATGTGACACATTATAATAATTTATTGAAGTCATGTTCTGTGAGAATCTCATAAAGTAACCCTATTCTAACATTTTTCAAGCAAACCTAGGAATCCAACCACAAATGGAATTATTAGAGTCTTCATGTGACACATTATAATAATTTATTGAAGTCATGTTCTGCCAAAGATCTCATAAAGTAACCTATTCTAACATTTTTCAAGCAAACCTAGGAATCCAACCACAAATGGAATTATTAGAGTCTTCATGTGACACATTATAATAATTTATTTGAAGTCATGTTCTGCCAAAGATCTCATAAAGTAACCTATTCTAACATTTTCCAAGCAAACACAGAATCCAACCACAAATGGAATTATTAGAGTCTTCATGTGACACATTATAATAATTTATTGAAGTCATGTTCTGCCAAGAGAATCTCATAAAGTAACCTATTCTAACATTTTTTCAAGCAAACCTAGGAATCAACCACAAATGGAATTATTAGAGTCTTCATGTGACACATTATAATAATTTATTGAAGTCATGTTCTGCCAAAGATCTCATAAAGTAACCTATTCTAACATTTTCAAGCAAACCTAGGAATCCAACCACAAATGGAATTATTAGAGTCTTCATGTGACACATTATAATAATTTATTGAAGTCATGTTCTGCCAAAGATCTCATAAAGTAACCTATTCTAACATTTTTCAAGCAAACCTAGGAATCCAACCACAAATGGAATTATTGAAGTCTTCATGTGACATTATAATAATTTATTGAAGTCATGTTCTGCAAAGATCTCATAGTAACCTATTCTAACATTTTTCAAGCAAACCCTAGGAATCCAACCACAAATGGAATTATTAGAGTCTTCATGTGACACATTATAATAATTTATTGAAGTCATGTTCTGCCAAAGATCTCATAAAGTAACCTATTCTAACATTTTCAAACAAACCTAGAATCCAACCACAAATGGAATTATTAGAGTCTTCATGTGACACATTATAATAATTTATTGAAATAATATTTTCTGCCAAAGATCTCATAAAGTAACCTATTCTAACATTTTTCAAGCAAACCTAGGAATCAACCACAAATGGAATTATTAGAGTCTTCATGTGACACATTATAATAATTTATTGAAGTCATGTTCTGCCAAAGATCTCATAAAGTAACCTATTCTAACATTTTTTCAAGCAAACCTAGGAATCCAACCACAAATGGAATTATTAGAGTCTTCATGTGACACATTATAATAATTTATTGAAGTCATGTTCTGCCAAAGATCTCATAAAGTAACCTATTCTAACATTTTTCAAGCAAACCTAGGAATCCAACCACAAATGGAATTATTAGAGTCTTCATGTGACACATTATAATAATTTATTGAAGTCATGTTCTGCCAAAGATCTCATAAAGTAACCTATTCTAACATTTTCAAGCAAACCTAGGAATCCAACCACAAATGGAATTATTAGAGTCTTCATGTGACACATTATAATAATTTATTGAAGTCATGTTCTGCCAAAGATCTCATAAAGTAACCTATTCAAACATTTTTCAAGCAAACCTAGAATCCAACCACAAATGGAATTATTAGAGTCTTCATGTGACACATTATAATAATTTATTGAAGTCATGTTCTGCCAAAGATCTCATAAAGTAACCTATTCTAACATTTTTCAAGCAAACCTAAGATCAACCACAAAATGGAATTATTAGAGTCTTCTGTGACACATTATAATAATTTATTGAAGTCATGTTCTGCCAAAGATCTCATAAAGTAACCTATTCAAACATTTTTCAAGCAAACCTAGGAATCCAACCACAAATGGAATTATTAGAGTCTTCATGTGACACATTATAATAATTTATTGAAGTCATGTTCTGCCAAAGATCTCATAAAGTAACCTATTCTAACATTTTTTCAAGCAAACCTAGGAATCCAACCACAAATGAATTATTAGAGTCTTCATGTGACACATTATAATAATTTATTGAAGTCATGTTCTGCCAAAGATCTCATAAAGTAACCTATTCTAACATTTTCCAAGCAAACCTAGGAATCCAACCACAAATGGAATTATTAGAGTCTTCATGTGACACATTTATAATAATTTATTGAAGTCATGTTCTGCCAAAGATCTCATAAAGTAACCTATTCTAACATTTTTTCAAGCAAACCTGGGAATCCAACCACAAATGGAATTATTAGAGTCTTCATGTGACACATTATAATAATTTATTGAAGTCATGTTCTGCCAAAGATCTCATAAAGTAAACTATTCTAACATTTTTCAAGCAAACCTAGGAATCCAACCACAAATGGAATTATTAGAGTCTTCATGTGACACATTATAATAATTTAGTGAAGTCATGTTCTGCCAAAGATCTCACTTAAAGTAACCTATTCTAACATTTTCCAAGCAAACCTAGGAATCCAACCACAAATGGGAATTATTAGAGTCTTCATGTGACACATTATAATAATTTATTGAAGTCATGTTCTGCCAAAGATCTCATAAAGTAACCTATTCTAACATTTTTCAAGCAAACCTACTGAATCCAACCACAAATGGAATTATTAGAGTCTTCATGTGACACATTATAATAATTTATTGAAGTCATGTTCTGCCAAAGATCTCCATAAAGTAACCTATTCAAACATTTTTCAAGCAAACCTAGGAATCCAGCACAAATGGAATTATTAGAGTCTTCATGTGACACATTATAATAATTTATTGGTGATCATATTCTGTCCCAAAGATCTCATAAAGTAACCTATTCTAACATTTTCAACAAACCTAAGAATCAACCACAAATGGAATTATTAGAGTCTTCATGTGACACATTATAATAATTTATTGAAGTCATGTTCTGCCAAAGATCTCATAAAAGTAACCTATTCTAACATTTTTCCAAGCAAGCCTAGGAATCCAACCACAAATGGAATTATTAGAGTCTTCATGTGACACATTATAATAATTTAAAGTGTATTCTGCCAAAGATCTCATAAAGTAACCTATTCTAACATTTTTTCAAGCAAACCCTGAGAATCAACACCAAATGGAATTATTAGAGTCTTCATGTGACACACTATAATAATTTATTGAAGTCATGTTCTGTAAAGATCTCATAAAGTAACCTATTCTAACATTTTTCAAGCAAACCTAGGAATCCAACACAAATGGAATTATTCTAGAGTCTTCATGTGACACATTATAATAATTTATTTAAGTCATGTTCTGCCAAAGATCTCATAAAAGTAGCCTATTCTAACATTTTTCAAGCAAACCTAGGAATCCAACCTACATTGAGATTATTAGAGTCTTCATGTGACACATTATAATAATTTATTGAAGTCATGTTCTGCCAAAGATCTCATAAAGTAACCTATTCTAACATTTTCCAAGCAAAACTAAGATCCAACCACAAATGGAATTATTAGAGTCTTCATGACACATTATGGATAATTTATTGAAGTCATGTTCTGCCAGATCTCATAAAGTAACCTATTCTAACATTTTTCAAGCAAACCTAGGAATCCAACCACAAATGGAATTATTAGGATCTTCATGTGACACATTATAATAATTTATTGAAGTCATGTTCTGCCAAAGATCTCATAAAGTAACCTATTCAACATTTTCAAGCAAACCTAGGAATCCAACCACTGATGGAATTATTAGAGTCTTCATGTGACACATTATAATAATTTATTGAAGTCATGTTCTGCCAAAGATCTCATAAAGTAACCTATTCTAACATTTTCAAGCAAACCTAGGAATCCAGCCACAAATGGAATTATTAGATCTTCATGTGACACATTATAATAATTTATTGAAGTCATGTTCTGTCCAAAGATCTCATAAAGTAACCTATTCTAACATTTTTCAAGCAAACCTAGGAATCCAACCACAAATGGAATTATTAGAGTCTTCATATGACACATTATAATAATTTATTGAAGTCATGTTCTGCCAAAGATCTATAAAGTAACCTATTCAAACATTTTTCAAGCAAACCTAGGAATCCAACTACAAATGGAATTATTAGAGTCTTCATGTGACACATTATAATAATTTATTGAAGTCATGTTCTGCCAGATCTCACTCAGTAACCTATTCTAACATTTTTTCAAACAAACCTAGGAATCCAACCACAAATGGAATTATTAGAGTCTTCATGTGACACATTATAATAATTTATTGAAGTCATGTTCTGCCAAAGATCTCATAAAGTAACCTATTCTAACATTTTTCAAGCAAACCTAGGAATCCAACCACAAATGGAATTATTAGAAATTCTTCGCTGTGACACATTATAATAATTTATTGAAGTCATGTTCTACTTCCAAAGATCTCATAAAGTAACCTATTTCAAACATTTTCAAGCAAACCCTGATCCAACCACAAATGGAATTATTAGAGTCTTCATGTGACACATTATAATAATTTATTGAAGTCATGTTCTACCAAAGATCTCATAAAGTAACCTATTCAAACATTTTCAAGCAAACCTAGGAATCCAACCACAAATGGAATTATTAGAGTCTTCATGTGACTACATTATAATAATTTATTGAAGTCATGTTCTGCCAGATCTCATAAAGTAACCTATTCAAACATTTTCCAAGCAAACCTAGAGTCAACTACAAATGGAATTATTATTCATGTGACACATTATAATAATTTATTGAAGTCATGTTCTGCAAAGATCTCATAAAGTAACCTATTCAAGCATTTTTCAAGCAAACCTAGGAATCCAACCACAAATGGAATTATTAGAGTCTTCTGTGACATTATAATAATTTATTGAAGTCATGTTCTGCCAAAGATCTCATAAAGTAACTCTATTCAAACATTTTTCAAGCAAACCTAGGAATCCAACCACAAATGGAATTAACAGAAGGTCTTCATGTGACACATTATAATAATTTATTGAAGTCATATTCTGCCAAAGATCTCATAAAGTAACCTATTCTAACATTTTTCAAGCAAACCTAGGAATCCAACCACAAATGGAATTATTAGAGTCTTCATGTGACACATTATAATAATTTATTGAAGTCATGTTCTGCCAAAGATCTCATAAAGTAACCTATTCAAACATTTTTCAAGCAAACCTAGGAATCCAACCACAAATGGAATTATTAGAGTCTTCATGTGACACATTATAATAATTTATTGAAGTCATGTTCTGCCAAAGATCTCATAAAAGTAACCTATTCAAACATTTTTCAAGCAAACCTAGAATCCAACCACAAATGGAATTATTAGAGTCTTCATATGACATTATAATAATTTATTGAAGTCATGTTCTGCCAAAGATCTCATGCAAAAGTAACCTATTCTAACATTTTCAAGCTGACCTAGGAATCCAACCACAAATGGAATTATTAGAGTCTTCATGTGACACATTATAATAATTTATTGAAGTCATGTTCTGCCAAAGATCTCATAAAGTAACTGGCCAAACATTTTTCAAGCAAACCTAGGAATCAACCACAAATGGAATTATTAGAGTCTTCATGTGACACATTATAATAATTTATTGAAGTCATGTTCTGCCAAAGATCTCATAAAGTAACTGTTCTGCATTTTTTCAAGCAAACCTAGGAATCCAACCACAAATGGAATTATTAGAGTCTTCATGTGACACATTATAATAATTTATTGAAGTCATGTTCTTAAAGATCTCATAAAAGTAGCTATTCTAACATTTTTCAAGCAAACCTGATCCATACAAATGGAATTATTAGAGTCTTCATGTGACACATTATAATAATTTATTGAAGTCATGTTCTGCCAAAGATACCATAAGAAAGTAACCTATTCTAACATTTTTTAAACAAACCTAGGAATCCAACCACAAATGGAATTATTAGAGTCTTCATGTGACACATTATAATAATTTATTGAAGTCATATTCTGCCAAAGATCTCATAAAGTAACTATTCAAACATTTTTCAAGCAAACCTAAGGAATCCAACCACAAATGGAATTATTAGAGTCTTCATGTGACACATTATAATAATTTATTGAAGTCATGTTCTGCCAAAGATCTCATAAAGTAACCTATTCAAACATTTTTCAAGCAAACCTAGGAATCAACCACAAATGGAATTATTAAGGATCTTCATGTGACACATTATAATAATTTATTGAAGTCATGTTCTGCCAAAGATCTCTAGCAAAAGTAACCTATTCTAACATTTTCAAGCAAACCTAGAATCCAACCACAAATGGAATTATTAGAGTCTTCATGTGACACATTATAATAATTTATTGAAGTCATGTTCTGCCAAAGATCTCATAAAGTAACCTGTTCTAACATTTTTAAGCAAACTAGGAATCCAACCACAAATGGAATTATTAGAGTCTTCATGTGACACATTATAATAATTTATTGAAGTCATGTTCTGCAAAGATCTCATAAAGTAACCTACTTCAAACATTTTTCAAGCAAACCTAGGAATCAACCACAAATGGAATTATTAGAGTCTTCATGTGACATTATAATAATTTATTGAAGTCATGTTCTGCCAAGATCTATAGAAAGTAACATATTCAAACATTTTTCAAAGCAAACCTAGGAATCCAACACAAATGGAATTATTAGAGTCTTCTGTGACACATTATAATAATTTATTGAAGTCATGTTCTGCCAAAAGATCTCATAAAGTAACCTATTGAAACATTTTTTCAAGCAAACCTAGGAATCAACCACAAATGCGATTATTAGAGTCTTCATGTGACACATTATAATAATTTATTGAAGTCATGTTCTGCCAAAGATCTCATAAAGTAACCTATTCAAACAT
The DNA here is from genome assembly GCA_037127315.1 of Ascarosepion bandense. Classification (NCBI taxonomy): domain Eukaryota; kingdom Metazoa; phylum Mollusca; class Cephalopoda; order Sepiida; family Sepiidae; genus Ascarosepion; species Ascarosepion bandense. Next base: position 16,273 of record JBBBDQ010024490.1, read on the forward strand.
TTTTCAAGCAAACCTGGGAATCCAACCACAAATGGAATTATTAGAGTCTTCATGTGACACATTATAATAATTTATTGAAGTCATGTTCTGCCAAAGATCTCATAAAGTAACCTATTCAAACATTTTTCAAGCAAACCTAGGAATCAACTACAAATGGAATTATTAGAGTCTTCATGTGACACATTATAATTTATTGAAGTCATGTTCTGCCAAAGATCTCATAAAGCAACCTGTTCAAACATTTTCAAGCAAACCTAGGAATCCAACCACAAATGGAATTATTAGAGTCTTCATGTGACACATTATAATAATTTATTGAAGTCATGTTCTGCCAAAGATCTCATAAAGTAACCTATTCAAACATTTTTCAAGCAAACCTAGGAATCCAACCACAGAAATGGGATTATTAGAGTCTTCATGTGACACATTATAATAATTTTATTGAAGTCATGTTCTGCCAAAGATCTCATAAAGTAACCTATTCAAACATTTTCAAGCAAACCTAGAATCAACCTGAAAGTAAGTTATTAGAGTCTTCATGGGCAAAATTACCATGGTATTGAAGTCATGTTCTGCCAAAGATCTCATAAAGTAACTATTCAAACATTTTCAAGCAAACCTAGGAATCCAACCACAAATGGAATTATTAGAGTCTTCATGTGACACATTATAATAATTTATTGAAGTCATGTTCTGCAAAAGATCTCATAAAGTAACCTATTCAAACATTTTCAAGCAAACCTAGGAATCCAACCACAAATGGAATTATTAGAGTCTTCATGTGACACATTTTAATAATTTATTGAAGTCATGTTCTACCAAAGATCTCATAAAGTAACCTATTCTAACATTTTTCAAACAAACCTAGGAATCCAACCACAAATGGAATTATTAGAGTCTTCATGTGACACATTATAATAATTTATTGAAGTCATGTTCTACTTAAAGATCTCATAAAGTAACCTATTCAAACATTTTCAAGCAAACCTAGGAATCAACCACAAATGGAATTATTAGAGTCTTCATGTGACACATTATAATAATTTATTGAAGTCATGTTCTGCCCAAGAATCTCATAAAGTAACCTATTAAAGTATTTTCAAACAAACCTAGGAATCCAACCACAAATGGAATTATTAGAGTCTTCATGTGACACATTATAATAATTTATTGAAGTCATGTTCTACTTAAGATCTCATAAAGTAACCTATTCAAACATTTTTCAAGCAAACCTAGGAATCCAACCACAAATGGAATTATTAGAGTCTTCATGTGACACATTATAATAATTTATTGAAGTCATATTATAAAGATCTCATAAAGTAACCTATTCAAACATTTTTCAAGCAAACCTAGAATCCAACCACAAATGGAATTATTAGAGTCTTCATGTGACACATTATAATAATTTATTGAAGTCATGTTCTGCCAAGATCTCATAAAGTAACCTATTCAAACATTTTTCAAGCAAACCTAGGAATCCAACCACAAATGGAATTATTAGAGTCTTCATGTGACACATTATAATAATTTATTGAAGTCATGTTCTGCCAAGATCTCATAAAAGTAACCTATTCAAACATTTTCCAAGCAAACCTAGGAATCCAACCACAAATGGAATTATTAGAGTCTTCATGTGACACATTATAATAATTTATTGAAATTCATGTTCTGCCAAAGATCTCATAAAGTAACCTATTCTAACATTTTTCAAGCAAACCCTAGGAATCCAACCACAAATGGAATTATTAGAGTCTTCATGTGACACATTATAATAATTTATTGAAGTCATGTTCTGCCAAAGATCTCATAAAGTAACCTATTCAAACATTTTCCAGCAAACCTAGGAATCCAACCACAAATGGAATTATTAGAGTCTTCATGTGACACATTATAATAATTTATTGAAGTCATGTTCTGCCAAAGATCTCATAAAGTAACCTATTCTAACATTTTTTCAAGCAAACCTAGGAATCCAACCACAAATGGAATTATTAGAGTCTTCATGTGACACATTATAATAATTTATTGAAGTCATGTTCTGCAAAGATCTCATAAAGTAACCTATTCAAACATTTTTCAAGCAAACCTAGGAATCCAACCACAAATGTGAATTATTAGAGTCTTCATGTGACACATTATAATAATTTATTGAAGTCATGTTCTGCCAAAGATCTCATAAAGTAACCTATTCTAACATTTTCAAACAAACCTAGGAATCCAACCACAAATGGAATTATTAGAGTCTTCATGTGACACATTATAATAATTTATTGAAGTCATGTTCTGCCAAAAGATCTCTTCAAGTAACCTATTCTAACATTTTTTCAAGCAAACCTATAGGAATCCAACCACAAATGGAATTATTAGAGTCTTCATGTGACACATTATAATAATTTATTGAAGTCATGTTCTACCAAAGATCTCATAAAGTAACCTATTCTAACATTTTTCAAGCAAACCTAGGAATCCAACCACAAATGGAATTATTAGAGTCTTCATGTGACACATTATAATAATTTATTGAAGTCATGTTCTGCCAAAGATCTCATAAAGTAACCTATTCAAACATTTTTCAAGCAAACCTAGGAATCCAACCACAAATGGAATTATTAGAGTCTTCATGTGACACATTATAATAATTTATTGAAGTCATGTTCTGCAAAGATCTCATAAAGTAACCTATTCAAACATTTTCAAACAAACCTAGGAATCCAACCACAAATGGAATTATTAGAGTCTTCATGTGACACATTATAATAATTTATTGAAGTCATGTTCTGCCAAAGATCTATAAAGTAACCTATTCTAACATTTTTCAAGCAAACCTAGGAATCAACCCCACAAATGGAATTATTAGAGAGTCTTCATGTGACACATTATAATAATTTATTGAAGTCATGTTCTGCCAAAGATCTCATAAAGTAACCTATTCTAACATTTTCAAGCAAACCTAGGAATCCAACCACAAATGGAATTATTAGAGTCTTCACATATGACACATTATAATAATTTATTGAAGTCATGTTCTGCCAAAGATCTCATAAAGTAACCTATTCAAACATTTTCAAGCAAACCTAGGAATCCAACCACAAAATGGAATTATTAGAGTCTTCATGTGACACATTATAATAATTTATGATGTATTCTCGCAAAGATCTCATAAAGTAACCTATTCAAACATTTTTCAAACAAACCTAGGAATCCAACCACAAATGGAATTATTAAGTCTTCATGTGACACATTATAATAATTTATTGAAGTCATGTTCTGCCAAAGATCTCATAAAGTAACCTATTCAAACATTTTTCAAGCAAACCTAGGAATCCAACCACAAATGGAATTATTAGAGTCTTCATGTGACACATTATAATAATTTATTGAAGTCATGTTCTGCCAAAGAATCTCATAAGTAACCTATTCAAACATTTTTCAAGCAAACCTAGGAATCCAACCACAAATGGAATTATTAGAGTCTTCATGTGACACATTATAATAATTTAATTGGAAGTCATGTTCTGCCAAAGATCTCATAAGTAACCTATTCAGAAACATTTTCAAGCAAACCTAGGAATCCAACCACAAATGGAATTATTAAGTCTTCATGTGACACATTATAATAATTTATTGAAGTCATGTTCTGCCAAAGATCTCATAAAGTAACCTATTCAAACATTTTTTCAAGCAAACCTAGGAATCAACCACAAATGGAATTATTAGAGTCTTCATGTGACACATTATAATAATTTATTGAAGTCATTCTGCCAAAGATCTCATAAAAGTAACCTATTCAAACATTTTCAAACAAACCTAGGAATCCAACTACAAATGGAATTATTAGAGTCTTCATGTGACACATTATAATAATTTATTAGAGTCATGTTCTGCCAAAGATCTCATAAAGTAACCTATTCAAACATTTTCAAGCAAACCTAGGAATCCAACCACAAATGGAATTATTAGAGTCTTCATGTGACACATTATAATAATTTATTGAAGTCATGTTCTGCCAAAGATCTCATAAAGTAACCTATTCAAACATTTTCAAAGCAAACCTAGGAATCCAACCACAAATGGAATTATTAGAGTCTTCATGTGACACATTATAATAATTTATTGAAGTCATGTTCTGCCAAAGATCTCATAAAGTAACCTATTCAAACATTTTCAAGCAAACCTAGGAATCCAACCACAAATGGAATTATTAGAGTCTTCATGTGACACATTATAATAATTTATTGAAGTCATGTTCTGCCAAAGATCTCATAAAGTAACCTATTCTAACATTTTTCAAGCAAACCTAGGAATCCAACCACAAAAATGGAATTATTAGAGTCTTCATGTGACTTGTTATAATAATTTATTGAAGTCATGTTCTGCCAAAGATCTCATAAAGTAACCTATTCAAGCATTTTTCAAGCAAACCTGGGAATCCAACCACAAATGGAATTATTAGAGTCTTCATGTGACACATTATAATAATTTATTGAAGTCATGTCTGCCAAAGATCTCATAAAAGTAACCTATTCAAACATTTTTCAAGCAAACCTAGGAATCCAACCACAAATGGAATTATTAAGTCTTCATGTGACACATTATAATAATTTATTGAAGTCATGTTCTGCCAAAGATCTCATAAAGTAACCTATTCAAACATTTTTCAAGCAAACCTAGGAATCCAACCACAAATGGAGATTATTAAGTCTTCATGTGACACATTATAATAATTTATTGAAGTCATGTTCTGCCAAAGATCTCATAAAGTAACCTATTCAAACATTTTTCAAGCAAACCTAGGAATCCAGCTTCCTAAATGGAATTATTAGAGTCTTCATGTGACACATTATAATAATTTATTGAAGTCATGTTCTGCCAAGATCTCATAAAGTAACCTATTCAAACATTTTTTCAAGCAGCCTAGGAATCCAACCACAAATGGAATTATTAGAGTCTTCATGTGACACATTATAATAATTTATTGAAGTCATGTTCTGCCAAAGATCTCATAAAGTAACCTATTCAAACATTTTTCAAGCAAACCTAGGAATCCAACCACAAATGGAATTATTAGAGTCTTCATGTGACACATTATAATAATTTATTGAAGTCATGTTCTGCCAAAGATCTCATAAAGTAACCTATTCAAACATTTTTCAAGCAAACCTAGGAATCCAACCACAAATGGAATTATTAGAGTCTTCATGTGACACATTATAATAATTTATTGAAGTCATGTTCTGCCAAAGATCTCATAAAGTAACCTATTCAAACATTTTCAAGCAAACCTAGGAATCCAACCACAAATGGAATTATTAGAGTCTTCATGTGACACATTATAATAATTTATTGAAGTCATGTTCTGCCAAAGATCTCATAAAGTAACCTATTGACATTTTTTCAAGCAAACCTAGGAATCCAACACAAATGGAATTATTAGAGTCTTCATGTGACACATTATAATAATTTATTGAAGTCATGTTCTGCCAAAGATCTCATAAAGTAACCTATTCAAACATTTCAAGCAAACCTAGAATCCAACCACAAATGGAATTATTAGAGTCTTCATGTGACACATTATAATAATTTATTGAAGTCATGTTCTGCCAAAGATCTCATAAAGTAACCTATTCAAACATTTTTCAAGCAAACCTAGGAATCAACCACAAATGGAATTATTAGAGTCTTCATGTGACACATTATAATAATTTATTGAAGTCATGTTCTACCAAAGATCTCACTTAAAGTAACCTATTCCAGCATTTTCAAGCAAACCTAGGAATCCAACCACAAATGGAATTATTAGAGTCTTCATGTGACACATTTATAATAATTTATTGAAGTCATGTTCTGCCAAAGATCTCATAAAGTAACCTATTCTAACATTTTTCAAGCAAACCTGGGAATCCAACCACAAAATGGAATTATTAGAGTCTTCATGTGACACATTATAATAATTTATTGAAGTCATGTTCTGCCAAAGATCTCATAAAGTAACCTATTCTAACATTTTTCAAGCAAACCTAGGAATCCAACCACAAATGGAATTATTAGAGTCTTCATGTGACACATTATAATAATTTATTGATCATGTTCTGCCAAAGATCTCATAAAGTAACCTATTCTAACATTTTCAAGCAAACCTAGGAATCAACCACAAATGGAATTATTAGAGTCTTCATGTGACACATTATAATAATTTATTGAAGTCATGTTCTGCAAAAGATCTCATAAAGTAACCTATTCTAACATTTTTTCAAGCAAACCTAGGAATCCAACCACAAATGGAATTATTAGAGTCTTCATGTGACACATTATAATAAATTTATTGAAGTCATGTTCTGCCAAAGATCTCATAAAGTAACCTATTCCATAACATTTTCCAAGCAAACCTAGGAATCCAACCACAAATGGAATTATTAGAGTCTTCATGTGACACATTATAATAATTTATTGAAGTCATGTTCAACAAAAGATCTCATAAAGTAACCTATTCTAACATTTTTCAAGCAAACCTAGGAATCCAACCACAAATGGAATTATTAGAGTCTTCATGTGACACATTATAATAATTTATTGTTGATCATATTCTACCAAAGATCTCATAAAGTAACCTATTCTTATTTTTCAAGCAAACCTAGAATCCAACCACAAATGGAATTATTAGAGTCTTCATGTGACACATTATAATAATTTATTGAAGTCATGTTCTGCCAAAGATCTCATAAAAGTAACCTATTCTAACATTTTTCAAGCAAACCTAGGAATCCAACCACAAATGGAATTATTAGAGTCTTCATGTGACACATTATAATAATTTATTGAAGTCATGTTCTGCCAAAGATCTCATAAAGTAACCTATTCCACAACATTTTCAAGCAAACCTAGGAATCCAACCACAAATGGAATTATTAGAGTCTTCATGTGACACATTATAATAATTTATTGAAGTCATGTTCTGCCAAAGATCTCATAAAGTAACCTATTCTAACATTTTTCAAGCAAACCTAGGAATCCAACCACAAATGGAATTATTAGAGTCTTCATGTGACACATTATAATAATTTATTGAAGTCATGTTCTGCCAAAGATCTCATAAAGTAACCTATTCTAACATTTTTCAAGCAAACCTAGGAATCCAACCACAAATGGAATTATTAGAGTCTTCATGTGACACATTATAATAATTTATTGAAGTCATGTTCTGCCAAAGATCTCATAAAGTAACCTATTCTAACATTTTCAAGCAAACCTAGGAATCCAACCACAAATGGAATTATTAGAGTCTTCATGTGACACATTATAATAATTTATTGAAGTCATGTTCTACCAAAGATCTCATAAAGTAACCTATTCTAACATTTTTCAAGCAAACCTAGGAATCCAACCACAAATGGAATTATTAGAGTCTTCATGTGACACATTATAATAATTTATTGAAGTCATGTTCTGCCAAAGATCTCATAAAGTAACCTATTCTAACATTTTTCAAGCAAACCTAGGAATCCAACCACAAATGGAATTATTAGAGTCTTCATGTGACACATTATAATAATTTATTGAAGTCATGTTCTGCCAAAGATCTCATAAAGTAACCTATTCTAACATTTTTCAAGCAAACCTAGGAATCCAACCACAAATGGAATTATTAGAGTCTTCATGTGACACATTATAATAATTTATTGAAGTCATGTTCTGCCAAAGATCTCATAAAAAAGTAACCTATTCTAACATTTTTCAAGCAAACCTAGGAATCCAACCTGAGAAATGGAATTATTAGAGGTATTCATGTGACACATTATAATAATTTATTGAAGTCATGTTCTGCCAAAGATCTCATAAAGTAACCTATTCTAACATTTTCAAGCAAACCTAGGAATCCAACCACAAATGGAATTATTAGAGTCTTCGCATGTGACACATTATAATAATTTATTGAAGTCATGTTCTGCCAAAGATCTCATAAAGTAACCTATTCTAACATTTTTCAAGCAAACCTAGGAATCCAACCACAAATGGAATTATTAGAGTCTTCATGTGACACATTATAATAATTTATTGAAGTCATGTTCTGTAAAGATCTCATAAAAGTAACCTATTCAAACATTTTTTCAAGCAAACCTAGGAATCCAACCACAAATGGAATTATTACAGTCTTCATGTGACACATTATAATAATTTATTGAAGTCATGTTCTGCCAAAGAGATCTCATAAAGTAACCTATTCTAACATTTTTCAAGCAAACCTAGGAATCCAACCACAAATGGAATTATTAGAGTCTTCATGTGACACATTATAATAATTTATTGAAGTCATGTTCTGCCAAAGATCTCATAAAGTAACCTATTCTAACATTTTTCAAGCAAACCTAGGAATCCAACCACAAATGGAATTATTAGAATAACCATGTGACACATTATAATAATTTATTGAAGTCATGTTCTGCCAAAGATCTCATAAAAGTAACCTATTCTAACATTTTTCAAGCAAACCTAGGAATCCAACCACAAATGGAATTATTAGAGTCTTCATGTGACACATTATAACAATTTATTGAAGTCATGTTCTGCCAAAGATCTCATAAAGTAACCTATTCTAACATTTTTTCAAGCAAACCTAGGAATCCAACCACAAATGTAGGAATTATTATTAGAGTCTTCATGTGACACATTATAATAATTTATTGAAGTCATGTTCTGCCAAAGATCTCATAAAGTAACCTATTCAAACATTTTTCAAGCAAACCTAGGAATCCAACCACAAATGGAATTATTAGAGTCTTCATGTGACACATTATAATAATTTATTGAAGTCATGTTCTGCCAAAGATCTCATAAAGTAACCTATTCTAACATTTTTCAAGCAAACCTAGGAATCCAACCACAAATGGAATTATTAGAGTCTTCATGTGACACATTATAATATTTATTGAAGTCATGTTCTGCCAAAAGATCTCATAAAGTAACCTATTCTAACATTTTTCAAACCAAACCTAGGAATCCAACCACAAATGGAATTATTAGAGTCTTCATGTGACACATTATAATAATTTATTGAAGTCAT
>JBBBDQ010024492.1:0-142691 GCA_037127315.1 Ascarosepion bandense
GATTGAATGAGAGATTGAATAAAATGAGATGTCAGTGTTATTTTTATTTTTGCATCATTTAGACAACAATTTAGCCATAGCACCCTGCATATTAATTAGTTTAGAAATACAGGATAGGAGAGAGCAGAAAAAGGGAAAAGGTTGTCTAAGAAAAAACTGAATATATTATTAATAAATTTACTCTTAAGTTTGTAAAGATATTTTTGTGTAATTTATAAATATATCTGTTAAAATTGAGAGATGTTTGTGTTATTTTTATTTTTGCATCATTTAGACAATAATTCACTATAGCACCCTGCATATTAATTAGCGAGAAATACAGGATAGGAGAGAGTGTAGAAAAGGTGGCAAGGTTGTCTAAGAAAACTGAATATATTATTGAATAAATTTACTCTTAAGTTTGTAAGATATTTTTGTGTAATTTTGTAAATATATCTGTTAAAACTGAGATGTCGGTGTTATTTTTATTTGCATCATTTAGACAACAATTCAGCTATGTTAATTCTGCATATTAATTAGCGAGAAATACAGGATAGGAGAGAGTGTAGAAAAAGGTGGGAAAAGGTTGTCTAAGAAAAACTGAATATATTATTGAATAAATTTACTCTTAAGTTTGTGAAGATATTTTTGTGTAATTTTGGTAAATATACCTGTTAAAATTGAGATGTCGGTATTATTTTTATTTTTGCATCATTTAGATAAATAATTCATGTAGTACCCTGCATATTAATTAGCAAGAAATACAGGATAGGAGAGAGTGTAGAAAAAGGTGGAAAAGGTTGTCTAAGAAAACTGAATATATTATTGAATAAATTTACTTTAAGTTTAGGAAGATATTTTTTGTGTAATTTTGGTAAATATATCTGTTAAAATTGAGATGTCGGTGTTATTTTTATTTTTGCATCATTTAGACAACAATCTAGCTATAGCACCCTGCATATTAATTAGCGAGAAATACAGGATAGGAGAGATGTGTAGGAAAAGGTGGAAAAGGTTGTCTAAGGAAAACTGAATATATTATTGAATAAATTTACTCTTAAGTTTGTGAAGATATTTTTGTGTAATTTTGCAAATATATCTGTTAAAATTGAGATGTCAGTATTATTTTTATTTTTGTATCATTTAGACAACAATTCAGGCTTTATAGCACCCTGCATATTAATTAGCGAGAAATACAGGATAGGAGAGTAAGTAAAAAGGTGGAAAAGGTTGTCTAAGAAAAAACTGAACATATTATTGAATAAATTTACTCTTAAGTTTGTGAAGATATTTTTTGGTAATTTTGGTAAATATATCTGTTAAAATTGAGATGTCGGTGTTATTTTTATTTTTTGGTAATTGGCTTTTAGACAACAATTCAGTCATAGCACCCTGCATATTAATTAGCGAGAAATACACAGGATAGGAGAGAGTGTAGAAAAAAGGTGGAAAAGGCTGGTTCAAGAAAAACTGAATATATTATTGAATAAATTTACTCTAAGTTTAGGAAGATATTTATGTAATTTTGGTAAATATATCTGTTAAAATTGAGATGTCAGTATTATTTTTATTTTTGTATCATTTAGACAACAACTAGCTATAGCACCCTGCATATTAATTAGCGAGAAATACAGGATAGGAGAGAGTGTAGGAAAAGGTGGAAAAGGTTGTCTAAGAAAAAACTGAATATATTATTGAATAATTTATTTCTAAGTTTGTGAAGATATTTTTGTGTAATTTTGGTGGGAACATATCTGTTAAAATTGAGATGTCAGTGTTATTTTTATTTTTGCATCATTTAGACAACAATTCAGCTATAGCACCCTGCATATTAATTAGCGAGTAGTCACAGGATAGGAGAGAGTGTAGAAAAAGGTGGAAAAGGTTGTCTAAGAAAAACTGAACATATTATTGAATAAATTTACTCTTAAGTTTGTGAAGATATTTTTGTGTAATTTTGGTAAATATATCTGTTAAAATTGAGATGTCGGTGTTATTTTTATTTTTGCATCATTTAGACAACAATTCAGAAGCAGTAGCACCCCTGCATATTAATTAGCGAGAAATACAGGATAGGAGAGAGTGTAGAAAAAGGTGGAAAAGGTTGTCTAAGAAAAAAACTGAAGAGTATTATTGAATAAATTTACTCTTAAGTTTGTAAAGATATTTTTTGTGTAATTTTGGTAAATATATCTGTTAAAATTGAGATGTCAGTGTTATTTTTATTTTTGCATCATTTAGACAACAATTCATAGCTATAGCACCCTGCATATTAATTAGCGAGAAATACAGATAGGAGAGTATAGAAAAGGTGGAAAAGGTTGTCTAAGAAAAACTGAATATATTATTGAATAAATGTATTTCAACAGAAGATATTTTGTGTAATTTTGGTAAATATATCTGTTAAAATTGAGATGTCGGTGTTATTTTTATTTTTGCATCATTTAGACAACAATTCAGCTATAGCACCCTGCATATTAATTATAAATACAGGATAGGAGAGAGTGGAAAAGGTGGAAGGTTGTTCAAGAAAAACTGAATATATTATTGAATAAATTTACTCTTAAGTTTGTGAAGATATTTTTGTGTAATTTTTGGTAAATATATCTGTTAAAATTGAGATGTCAGTGTTATTTTTATTTTTGCATCATTTAGACAAGAATTCAGCTATAGCACCCTGCATATTAATTAGCGAGAAATACAGGATAGGAGAGAGTGTAGGCAGAAAAAGGTGGAAAAGGTTGTCTAAGAAAACTGAATATATTATTGAATAAATTTATCTTTAAGTTTGTGAAGATATTTTGTAATTTTGGTAAATATATCTGTTAAAATTGAGATGCTCTTATTATTTTTATTTTTGCATCATTTAGACAACAATTCAGCTATAGCACCCTGCATATTAATTAGCGAGAAATACAGGATAGGAGAGAGTGTATAGAAAAAGGTGGAAAAGGTTGTCTAAGAAAACTGAATATATTATTGAATAAATTTACTCTTAAGTTTGTGAAGATATTTTTGTGTAATTTTGCAGCCATATCTGTTAAAATTGAGATGTCGGTGTTATTTTTATTTTTGCATCATTTAGACAACAATTCAGCCATAGCACCCTGCATATTAATTAGCGAGAAATACAGGATAGGAGAGAGTGTAGAAAAAGGTGGAAAAAAGGTTGTCTAAGAAAACTGAATATATTATTGAATAAATTTATCAAGTTTGTGAAGATATTTTTGTGTACTCTTGTAAAATATATCTGTTAAAATTGAGATGTCGGTATTATTTTTATTTTTGCATCATTTAGACAACAATTCAGCTATAGCACCCTGCATATTAATTAGCGAGAAATACAGGATAGGAGAGTGTAGAAAAGGTGGAAAAGGTTGTCTAAGAAAAACTGAATATATTATTGAATAAATTTACTCTTAAGTTTGTGAAGATATTTTTGTGTAATTTTGGTAAATATATCTGTTAAATTGAGATGTCGGTATTATTTTTATTTTTGCATCATTTAGACAAATAACCAAGCTATAGCACCCTGTATATTAATTAGCGAGAAATACAGGATAGGAGAGAGGTAGAAAAAGGTGGAAAAGGTTGTCTAAGAAAAACTGAATATATTATTGAATAAATTTACTCTTAAGTTTGTGAAGATATTTTTTGTGTAATTTTGTAAATATATCTGTTAAAATTGAGATGTCGGTATTATTTTTATTTTTGCATCATTTAGACAACAATTCAGCTATATGACCCTGCATATTAATTAGCGAGGAACATGTGATAGGAGAGAGTGTAGAAAAGGTGGAAAGGTTGTCTAAGAAAAACTGAATATATTATTGAAATAAATTTTACTCTTAAGTTTGTAATAGGCTTTTTGTGTAATTTTGGTAAATATATCTGTTAAAATTGAGATGTCATGGTTATTTTTATTTTTGCATCATTTAGACAACAATTCAGCTATAGCACCCTGCATATTAATTAGCGAGAAATACAGTGATAGGAGAGAGTGTAGAAAAAGGTGAAAAGGTTGTCTAAGAAAAACTGAATATATTATTGAATAAATTTACTCTTAAGTTTGTGAAGATATTTTTGTGTAATTTTGGTAAATATATCTGTTAAAATTGAGATGTCAGTGTTATTTTTATTTTTGCATCATTTAGACAACAATTCAGCTATAGCACTGCATATTAATTAGCGAGAAATACAGGATAGGAGAGAGTGTAGAAAAAGGTGGAAAAGGTTGTCTAAGAAAACTGAATATATTATTAAATGAATTACTCTTAAGTTTGTGAAGATATTTTTGTGTAATTTTGCAAATATATCTGTTAAAATTGAGATGTTGTCGGTATTATTTTTATTTTTGTATCATTTAGACAACAATTCAGCTATAGCACCCTGCATATTAATTAGCTAGGCCACAGGATAGGAGAGAGTGTAGAAAAAGGTGGAAAGGTTGTCTACAAAAACTGAATATATTATTGAATAAATTTACTCTTAAGTTTGTGAAGATATTTTTGTGTAATTTTTGAAAATATATCTGTTAAAATTGAGATGTTTGTATTATTTTTATTTTTGCATCATTTAGACAACAATTCAGCTATAGCACCCTGCATATTAATTAGCGAGAAATACAGGATAGGAGAGAAAAGGTGGAAAGGTTGTTCAAGAAAACGAACATATTATTGAATAAATTTACTCTTAAGTTTGTAAATATATTTTTGTGTAATTTTGGTAACATATCTGTTAAAATTGAGATGTCGGTATTATTTTTATTTTTTGCATCATTTAGACAACAATTCAGCTATAGCACCCTGCATATTAATTAGCGAGAACAGCAGGATAGAGAGTGTAGAAAAAGGTAAGGTTGTCTAAGAAAACTGAATATATTATTGAATAAATTTACTCTTAAGTTTGTGAAGATATTTTTGTGTAATTTTTGGTAAATATATCTGTTAAAATTGAGATGTCAGTGTTATTTTTATTTTTGCATCATTTAGACAACAATTCAGCTATATAGCACCTGCATATTAATTAGCTTATGAACACAGGATAGGAGAGAGTGTAGAAAAAGGTGGAAAAGGTTGTCTAAGAAAAACTGAATATATTATTGAATAAATTTACTCTTAAGTTTGTGAAGATATTTTTGTGTAATTTTGGTAAATATATCTGTTAAAATTGAGATGTCAGCAAGTATTTTTATTTTTTGGCATCATCAGACAACAACGCAGCTATAGCACCCCTGCATATTAATTAGCGAGAAATACAGGATAGGAGAGAGTGTAGAAAAAGGTGGAAAAGGTTGTCTAAGAAAAACTGAATATATTATTGAATAATTTACTCTTAAGTTTGTGAAGATATTTTTGTGTAATTTTGGTAAATATATCTGTTAAAATTGAGATGCTGTCAGTGTTATTTTTATTTTTGCATCATTTAGACAATAATTCAGGCCATAGCACCCTGCATATTAATTAGCGAGAAATACAGGATAGGAGAGAGTGTAGAAAAAGGTGGGAAAAGGTTGTCTAAGAAAATTTGAATATATTATTGAATAAATTTACTCTTAAGTTTGGTGGGAAGATATTTTTGTGTAATTTTGGTAAATATATCTGTTAAAATTGAGATGCTCTATTATTTTTATTTTTGCATCATTTAGACAACAATTCAGCTATAGCACCCTGCATATTAATTAGCGAGAAATACAGGAAGATAGGAGAGAGTGTAGAAAAAGGTGGAAAAGGTTGTCTAAGAAAACTGAATATATTATTGAATAAATTTACTCTTAAGTTTGTGAAGATATTTTTGTGTAATTTTGGTAAATATATCTGTTAAAATTGAGATGTCAGTGTTATTTTTATTTTTGCATCATTTAGACAACAATTCAGCTATAGCAATTCCTACATATTAATTAGTTTAGAAATACAGGATAGGAGAGAGTGTAGAAAAAGGTGGAAAAGGTTGTCTAAGAAAACTGAATATATTATTGAATAAATTTACTCTTAAGTTTGTGAAGATATTTTTATGTAATTTGCAAATATATCTGTTAAAATTGAGATGTCGGCATATTTTTATTTTTGCATCATTTAGACAAATAATTCATATTATATAACTTTATATATTAATTAGCGAGAAATACAGATGATAGGAGAGTGTAGAAAAAGGTGGAAAAGGTTGTCTAAGAAAACTGAATATATTATTGAATAAATTTACTCTTAAGTTTGTGAAGATATTTTTGTGTAATTTTGGTAAATATATCTGTTAAAACTGAGATGTCGTTATTTTTATTTTTGCATCATTTAGACAACACCTAGCTATAGCACCCCAAAATATTAATTAGCGAGAAATACAGGATAGGAGAGAGTAAGAAAAAAAAAGCGTGGAAAGGTTGTCTAAGAAAAACTGAATATATTATTGAATAAATTTACTCTTAAGTTTGTGAAGATATTTTTGGTAATTTTGGTAAATATATCTGTTAAAATTGAGATGTCAGTGTTATTTTTATTTTTGCATCATTTAGACAACAATTCAGGCCATATAGCACCCTGCATATTAATTAGCGAGAAATACAGGATAGGAGAGATGTAGAAAAAGGTGGAAAAGGTTGTCTAAGAAAACTGAATATATTATTGAATAAATTTACTTCTAAGTTTGTGAAGATATTTTTTGTGTAATTTTGGTAAAATATATCTGTTAAAATTGAGATGTCAGTGTTATTTTTATTTTTGCATCATTTAGACAACAATTCAGCTATAGCACCTCGCATATTAATTAGCGAGAAATACAGGATAGGAGAGAGTGTAGAAAAAGGAAAAGGTTGTCTAAGAAAACTGAATATATTATTGAATAAATTTACTCTTAAGTTTGTGAAGATATTTTTGTGTAATTTTGGTAAATATATCTGTTAAAATTGAGATGTCAGTGTTATTTTTATTTTTGCATCATTTAGACAACAATTCAGCCATAGCACCCTGCATATTAATTAGCGAGAAATACAGGATAGGGAGAGAGAGTGTAGAAAAGGTGGAAAAGGTTGTCTAAGAAAAACTGAATATATTATTGAATAAATTTACTCTTAAGTTTGTGAAGATATTTTTGTGTAATTTTGTAAAGATATCTATAAAAATTGGAGATGTCAGTGTTATTTTTATTTTTGCACTATTTAGACACAAATTAGGAAATACAGCACCCTGTACATTAATTAGCTAAGAAATACAGGATAGGAGAGAGGAGAGAAAAGGTGGAAAAGGTTGTCTAAGAAAAACTGAATATATTATTGAATAAATTTACTCTTAAGTTTGTGAAGATATTTTTGTGTAATTTTGGTAAATATATCTGTTAAAATTGAGATGTCAGTGTTATTTTTATTTTTGCATCATTTAGACAACAATTCAGCCAGCACCCTGCATATTAATTAGCGAGAAATACAGGATAGGAGAGAGTGTAGAAAAGGTGGAAAAGGTTGTCTAAGAAAAACTGAATATATTATTGAATAAATTTACCTTAAGTTTGTGAAGATATTTTTGTGTAATTTTGGTAAATATATCTGTTAAAATTGAGATGTCGGTATTATTTTATTTTTGAATTGTTTAGACAACAATTCAGGCTATAGCACCCCATATTAATTATGGGCGAGAAATACAGGATAGGAGAGAGTAGAAAAAGGTGGAAAAGGTTGTCTAAGAAAACTGAATATATTATTGAATAAATTTACTCTTAAGTTTGTGAAGATATTTTTGTGTAATTTTGTAAATATATTCATAAAAATTGAGATGTCAGTGTTATTTTTATTTTTGCATCATTTAGACAACAATTCAGCTATAGTACCCTTGCATATTAATGAAGTAGAAATACAGGATAGGAGAGTTAGAAAAGGTGGAAAAGGTTGTCTAAGAAAACTGAATATATTATTGAATAAATTTACTCTTAAGTTTGTGAAGATATTTTGTGTAATTTTGGTAAATATATCTGTTAAAATTGAGATGTCGGTATTATTTTTATTTTTGCATCATTTAGACAACAATTCAGCCATAGCACCCTGCATATTAATTAGCGAGAAACACAGGATAGGAGAGAGTGTAGAAAAAGGTGGAAAGGTTATTGTCTAAGAAAAACTGAATATATTATTGAATAAATTTACTTAAGTTTGTGAAGATATTTTTGTGTAATTTTATAAATATATCTGTTAAAATTGAGATGTCAGTGTTATTTTTATTTTTGCATCATTTAGACAACAATTCAGCTATAGCACCCTGCATATTAATTAGCGAGAAATACAGGATAGGAGAGAGTGGTAGAAAAAGGTGGAAAAGGTTGTCTAAGAAAACTAACATATTATTGAATAAATTTACTCTTAAGTTTGTGAAGATATTTTTGTGTAATTTTGGTAAATATATCTGTTAAAATTGAGATGTCAGTGTTATTTTTATTTTTGCATCATTTAGACAACAATTCAGCTATAGCACCCTGCATATTAATTAGCGAGAAATACAGGATAGGAGAGAGTGTAGAAAAAGGTGGAAAAGGTTGTCTAAGAAAAACTGAATATATTATTATCAAATTTACTCTTAAGTTTGTGAAGATATTTTTGTGTAATTTTGTAAATATATCTGTTAAAATTGAGACACGGTGTTATTTTTATTTTTGCATCATTTAGACAACAATTCAGCTATAGCACCCTGCATATTAATTAGCGAGAAATACAGATAGAGAGTGTAGGAAAAGGTGGAAAAGGTTGTCTAAGAAAAACTGAATATATTATTGAATAAATTTACTCTTAAGTTTGTGAAGATATTTTTGTGTAATTTTGGTAAATATATCTGTTAAAATTGAGATGTCAGTGTTATTTTTATTTTTGCACTATTTAGACAACAATTCAGCTATAGCACCCTGCATATTAATTAGCGAGAACACAGGATAGGAGATGTAGAAAAAGGTGGAAAAGGTTGTCTAAGAAAACTGAATATATTATTGGAATAAATTTACTCTTAAGTTTGTGAAGATATTTTTGTGTAATTTTGGTAAATATATCTGTTAAAATTGAGATGTCAGTATTATTTTTATTTTTGCATCATTTAGACAACAATTCAGCTATAGCACCCTGCATATTAATTAGCGAGAAATACAGGATAGGAGAGAGTGTAGAAAAAGGTGGAAAAGCGTTGTCTAAGAAAAACTGAATATATTTTGAATAAATTTACTCTTAAGTTTGTAACATATTTTTGTAATTTGCAAATATATCTGTTAAAATTGAGATGTCAGTGTTATTTTTATTTTTGCATCATTTAGACAACAATTCAGCTATAGCACCCTGCATATTAATTAGCGAGAAATACAGGATAGGAGAGAGTGTAGAAAAAGGTGGAAAAGGTTGTTCAAAGAAAAACTGAATATATTATTGAATAAATTTACTCTTTAAGTTTGTGAAGATATTTTTGTGTAATTTTGTAAATATATTCATAAAATTGAGATGTCGGTGTTATTTTATTTTTGCATCATTTAGACAACAATTCAGCTATAGCACCCTGCATATTAATTAGCGAGAAATACAGGATAGGAGAGAGTGTAGAAAAAGGTGGAAAAGGTTGCTTTCCAAGAAAACTGAATATATTATTGAATAAATTTACTTCTTAAGTTTGTGAAGATATTTTTGTGTAATTTTGGTAAATATATCTGTTAAAATTGAGATGTCAGTATTATTTTTATTTTTGCATCATTTTAGACAACAATTCAGCTATAGCACCTGCATATTAATTAGCTAGAAATACAGGATAGGAGAGAGGTAGAAAAAGGTGGGTACACACTAAGAAAACTGAATATATTATTGAATAAATTTACTTCTTAAGTTTGTAACAAGTGATATTTTTGTGTAATTTTGTAAATATATCTGTTAAAATTGAGATGTTTGTGTTATTTTTATTTTTGCATCATTTAGACAACAATTCAGCTATAGCACCCTGCATATTAATTAGCGAGAATACAGGATAGGAGAGAGTGTAGAAAAGGTGGAAAGGTTGTCTAAGAAAAACTTGAATATATTATTGAATAAATTTACTCTTAAGTTTGTGAAGATATTTTTATAATTGGTAAATATATCTGTTAAAATTGAGATGTCGGTGTTATTTTTATTTTTGCATCATTTAGACAACAATTCAGCTATAGCACCCTGCATATTAATTAGCGAGAAATACAGGATAGAGAGAGTGTAGAAAAAGGTGGAAAAGGTTGTCTAAGAAAACTGAATATATTATTGAATAAATTTACTCTTAAGTTTGTGAAGATATTTTTGTGTAATTTTGGTAAATATATCTGTTAAAATTGAGATGTCACATATTTTTATTTTTGCATCATTTAGACAACAATTCAGGCTTATAGCACCCTGCATATTAATTAGCGAGAAATACAGGATAGAGAGAGTGTAGAAAAAGGTGGGAAAGGTTGTCTAAGAAAACTTAACATGTTATTGAATAAATTTACTTAAGTTTGTGAAGATATTTTTGTGTAATTTTGGTAACATATTTGTTAAAATTGAGATGTCGGTGTTATTTTTATTTTTGCATCATTTAGACAACAATTCAGCTATAGCACCCTGCATATTAATTAGCGAGAAATACAGGATAGGAGAGTGTAGAAAAAGGTGAAAAGGTTGTTTAAGAAAAACTGAATATGTTATTGAACAATTGCCTTAAGTTTGTGAAGATATTTTTGGGGTAATTTTGGTAAATATATCTGTTAAAATTGAGATGTCGGTGTTATTTTTATTTTTGCATCATTTAGACAACAATTCAGCTATAAATTCCTGCAACACACTAGCGCAGAAATACAGACAGAGAGAGTGTAGAAAAAGGTGGAAAAGGTTGTTCAAGAAAAACTGAATATATTATTGAATAAATTTACTCTTAAGTTTCAGAAGATATTTTGTGTAATTTTGGTAAATATATCTGTTAAAATTGAGATGTCGGTGTTATTTTTATTTTTGCATCATTTAGACAACACCCAGCAGCTATAGCACCCTGCATATTAATTAGCGAGAAATACAGGATAGGAGAGAGTGTAGAAAAAGGTGGAAAAGGTTGTCTACAAAACTGAATATATTATTGAATAAATTTACTCTTAAGTTTGTGAAGATATTTTTGTGTAATTTTGGTAAATATATCTGTTAAAATTGAGATGTCGGTGTTATTTTTATTTTTGCATCATTTAGACAACAATTCAGCTATAGCACCCTGCATATTATTTAGCGAGAAATACAGGATAGGAGAGAGTGTAGAAAAAGGTGGAAAAGGTTGTCTAAGAAAACTGAATATATTATTGGAATAAATTTACTCTTAAGTTTGTGAAGATATTTTTGTGTAATTTTGGTAAATATATCTGTTAAAATTGAGATGTCGGTGTTATTTTTATTTTTGCATCATTTAGACAACAATTTAGCCATAGCACCCTGCATATTAATTAATGAAATACAGGATAGGAGAGAGTGTAAAAGGTGGAAAAGGTTGTCTAAGAAAAACTGAATATATTATTGAATAAATTTACTCTTAAGTTTGTAAGATATTTTTGTGTAATTTTGGTAAATATATCTGTTAAAATTGAGATGTCGGTGTTATTTTTATTTTTGCATCATTTAGACAACAATTCAGCTATAGCACCTGCATATATTAATTAGCGAGAAATACAGATAGGAGAGAGTGTAGAAAAAGGTGTGAAAAGGTTGTCTAAGAAAACTGAATATATTATTGAATAAATTTACTTTTAAGTTTAAAGATATTTTTGTGTAATTTTGGTAAATATATCTGTTAAAATTGAGATGTCGGTGTTATTTTTATTTTTGCATCATTTAGACAACAATTCAGCTTGCATAGCACCCTGCATATTAATTAGCGGTAGTCACAGATAGGAGAGAGCAGAGAAAAGGTGAAAAAGGTTGTCTAAGAAAAACTGAATATATTATTGAATAACTTACTTCAAGTTTGTGAAGATATTTTTGTAATTTTTTGGTAAATATATCTGTTAAAATTGAGATGTCGGTGTTATTTTTATTTTTGCATCATTTAGACAACAATTCAGCTATAGCACCCTGCATATTAATTAGCGAGAAATACAGATAGGAGAGAGTGTAGAAAAAGGAAAAGGTTGAGCTCAAGAAAAACTGAATATATTATTGAATAAATTTACTCTTAAGTTTGTAATATATTTTTGTGTAATTTTGGTAAATATATCTGTTAAAATTGGAGATGTCGGTGTTATTTTTATTTTTGCATCATTTAGACAACAATCCGGCCATAGCACCCTGCATATTAATTAGCTAGAAATACAGGATAGGAGAGAGTGTAGAAAAAGGTGGAAAAGGTTGTTCAAGAAAAACTGAATATATTATTGAATAAATTTACTCTTAAGTTTGTGAAGATATTTTTGTGTAATTTTGTAAATATATCTGTTAAAATTGAGATGTCAGTATTATTTTTATTTTTGCATCATTTAGACAACAATTCAGCTATAGCACCCTGCATATTAATTAGCGAGAAATACAGGATAGGAGAGAGTGTAGAAAAAGGTGGAAAAGGTTGTCTAAGAAAAAAACTGAATATGTTATTGAATAAATTTACTCTTAAGTTTAGGAAGATATTTTTTGGGGTAATTTTGGTAACAATTGTTAAAATTGAGATGTCGGTGTTATTTTTATTTTTGCATCATTTAGACAACAATTCAGCTATAGCACCCTGCATATTAATTAGCGAGAAATACAGGATAGGAGAGAGTGTAGAAAAAGGTGGAAAAGTGCTGTTCAAGAAAAACTGAATATGTTATTGAATAAATTTACTCTTAAGTTTGTGAAGATATTTTTTTAAAATTTTGGTAAATATATCTGTTAAAATTGAGATGTCGGAAATATTTTTATTTTTGCATCATTTAGACAACAAATTAGCTATAGCACCCTGCATATTAATTAGCGAGAAATACAGATAGGAGAGAGTGTAGAAAAAGGTGGAAAAGGTTGTCTAAGAAAAACTGAATATATTATTGAACAAATTTACTCTTAAGTTTGTAAGACAGTAATTTTTGGTAAATATATCTGTTAAAATTGAGATGTCGGTGTTATTTTTATTTTTGCATCATTTAGACAACAATTAGCCATAGCACCCTGCATATTAATTAGCTAGAAATACAGGATAGGAGAGAGTGTAGAAAAGTAAAAGGGTTGTCTATGAACCAATATATTATTTAAATAAATCACTCTTTAAGTTTGTAAGCATATTTTTTTGTGTAATTTTGGTAAATATATCTGTTAAAATTGAGATGTCAGTGTTATTTTTATTTTACATCATTTAGATGAATAATTCAGCTTGAGAAAATTCCTGCAGAAAGTATTAACAGAAGCAGAAATACAGACAGGAGAGAGAGAAAAGGTAGCAAGGTTGTCTTAAGAAAACGAATATATTATTGAATAAATTTATTTTAAGTTTGTAAAGATATTTTTGCAATTTTGTAACATATTCATGAAATTGAGATGTCGGTGTTATTTTTATTTTTGCATCATTTAGACAACAATTCAGCTATAGCACCCTGCATATTAATTAGCGAGAAATACAGGATAGGAGAGATGTAGAAAAAGGTGGAAAAAAGGTTCAAGAAAAACTATATTATTGAATAAATTTACTTTAAGTTTGTGAAGATATTTTTGTGTAATTTTGGTAATATATCTGTTAAATTGAGATGTTTGTTATTTTATTTTGCATCATTTAGACAACAATTCAGAAGCATAGCAATTCCTGCATATTAATTAGCGAGAAATACAGGATAGGAGAGAGTGCAGAAAAAGGCAGAAAAGGTTGTTCAAGAAAATTGAGAAGATATTATTGAAGAATACTCTTAAGTTTGTGAAGATATTTTTTGTGTAATTTTGGTAAATATATCTGTTAAAATTGAGATGTCGGTGTTATTTTTATTTTTGCATCATTTAGACAACAATTCAGCTATAGCACCCTCGTATATTAATTAATAAAGAACACATAGGATAGGAGAGAGTGTAGAAAAAGGTGGAAAAGGTTGTCTAAGAAAAACTGAATATATTATTGGATTAAATTCACTTCTTGCTTGTAGAAGATATTTTTGTGTAATTTGGTAAATATATCTGTTAAAACTGAGATGTCAGTGTTATTTTTATTTTTGCATCATTTAGACAACACCAGTCATAGCACTCTGCATATTAGACTGAAGGAGAACATAGTATAGGAGAGAGTGTATGGTGTGTGGAAAAAGGTTGTTCAAAAATTGAATATATTATTGAATAAATTTACTCTTAAGTTTGTGAAGATATTTTTGTGTAATTTTGTAAATATATCTGTTAAAATTGAGATGCCGGTGTTATTTTATTTTTGCATCATTTAGAGGTCAACTAAAATTTTCATAGCAATCTTCGCATATTAATTAGCTTATGAAATACAGGATAGGAGAGAGTGTAGAAAAAGGTAAAGTGTTGTCTAAGAAAAACTGAATATATTATTGAATAAATTTACTCTTAAGTTTGTGAAGATATTTTTGTGTAATTTTGGTAAATATATCTGTTAAAATTGAGATGTCAGTGTTATTTTTATTTTTGCATCATTTAGACAACAATTCAGCTATAGCACCCCATATTAATTAGCTAGAAATACAGTGATAGAGAGTGTAGAAAAAGGTGGAAAGGTTGTCTAAGAAAACTGAACATATTATTGAATAAATTTACTCTTAAGTTTGTGAAGATATTTTTGTAATTTTGGTAAAATATATCTGTTAAAATTGAGATGTCGGTGTTATTTTTATTTTTGCATCATTTAGACAACAATTCAGCCATAGCACCTGCATATTAATTAGCGAGAAATACAGGATAGGAGAGAGTGTAGAAAAAGGTGGAAAAGGTTGTTCAAGAAAACTGAATATATTATTGAATAAATTTACTCTTAAGTTTGTGAAGATATTTTTGTGTAATTTTTGTAAATATATCTGTTAAAATTGAGATGTCAGTGTTATTTTTATTTTTGCATCATTTAATGCAATAATTCAGCTATAGCACCTGCATATTAATTAGCGAGAACACAGGATAGGAGAGAGTGTAGAAAAAGGTGGAAAAGGTTGTTCAAGAAAACTGAATATATTATTGAATAAATTTACTCTTAAGTTTGTGAAGATATTTTTGTAATTTTGGTAAATATATCTGTTAAAATTGAGATGTCAGTGTTATTTTTATTTTTGCATCATTTAGATAACAATTCAGCCATAGCACCCTGCATATTAATTAGCGAGAAATACAGGATAGGAGAGAGTGAAAAAAGGTGGAAAAGGTTAGTGTTCTAAGAAAACTGAATATATTATTGAATAAATTTACTCTGTTTGTGAAGATACTGTGTAATTTTGGGTAAATATATCTGTTAAAATTTAGACAATAAAAGGCTTTATTTTTGCATCATTTAGACAATAATCTGGAAGCATAGCACCCTGCATATTAATTAGCGAGAAATATGAGGCAGGATAGGGAGAGAGTGTAGAAAAAGGTGGAAAAGGTTGTCTAAGAAAACTGAATATATTATTGAATAAATTTACTCTTAAGTTTGTGGGAAGATATTTTTGTGTAATTTGCAAATATATCTGTTAAAATTGAGATGTCATGTTATTTTTTGGCTTTTGCATCATTTAGACAACAATTCAGCTATAGCACCCTGCATATTAATTAGCGAGAAATACAGGATAGGAGAGAGTGGTAGCATGTGAAAAGGTTGTTCAAGAAAAACTGAATATATTATTGAATAAATTTAGCTTCCTTAAGTTTGTGAAGATATTTTTGTGTAATTTTAAAATATATCTGTTAAAATTGAGATGTCATGTTATTTTTATTTTTGCATCATTTAGACAACAATTCAGCTATAGCAATTCTTTGCATATTAATTAGCGAGAAATACAGGATAGAGAGAGTGTAGAAAAGGTGGAAAGGTTGTCGAAGAAAACTGAATATATTATTGAATAAATTTACTTTTAAGTTTGTGAAGATATTTTTGTGTAATTTTGGTAAACATATCTGTTAAAATTGAGATGTCAGTATTATTTTTATTTTTGCATCATTTAGACAACAATTCAGCTATAGCACCCTGCATATTAATTACACAGAAATACAGGATAGAGAGAGTGTAGAAAAAGGTAGTGTTAGTTGTCTAAGAAAAACTGAATATATTATTGAATAAATTTACTTTAAGTTTGTGGGAAGATATTTTTGTGTAATTTTGGTAAATATATCTGTTAAAATTGAGATGTCAGTGTTATTTTTATTTTTGCATCATTTAGACAACAATTCAGCTATAGCACCCTGTATATTAATTAGCGAGAAATACAGGATAGGAGAGAGGTAGAAAAAGGTGGAAAGGTTGTCTAAGAAAACTGAGAATATATTATTGAATAAATTTACCTAAGTTTGTGAAGATATTTTTGTGTAATTTTGGTAAATATATCTGTTAAAATTGGAGATGTCGGTGTTATTTTTTATTTTTGCATCATTTAGACAAATAATTCAGCTATAGCAAATTTGGCATATTAATTAGCGAGAAATACAGGATAGGAGAGAGTGTAGAAAAAGGTGGAAAAGGTTGTCTAAGAAAACTGAATATATTATTGAATAAATTTACTCTTAAGTTTGTGAAGATATTTTTGCAATTTTGGTAACATATCTGTTAAATTGGAGATGTCGGTGTTATTTTTATTTTTGCATCATTTAGACAACAATTCAGCTATAGCACCCTGCATATTAATTAGCGAGAAAATACAGGATAGAGAGAGTGTAGAAAAAGGTGGAAAAGGTTGTCTAAGAAAAACTGAATAATATTGAATAAATTTACTCTTAAGTTTGTGAAGATATTTTTGTGTAATTATAAGTAAATATATCTGTTAAAATTGAGATGTCGGTGTTATTTTTATTTTTGCATCATTTAGACAACAATTCAGCCATAGTAACTTTTGCATATTAATTAGCGAGAAATACAGGATAGGAGAGAGTGGGAAGAAAAGGGTGGGCAAGGTTGTCTAAGAAAAACTGAATATATTATTGAATAAATTTACCTTTAAGTTTGTGAAGATATTTTTTGTGTACTTGGTAAATATATCTGTTAAAATTGAGATGTCGGTGTTATTTTTATTTTTGCATCATTTAGACAACAATTCAGCTATAGCACCTCTGCATATTAATTAGCGAGAAATACAGGATAGGAGAGAGGTAGAAAAGGTGGAAAAGGTTGTCTAAGAAAACTGAATATATTATTGAATAAATTTACTCTTAAGTTTGTGAAGATATTTTTGTGTAATTTTGGTAAATATATCTGTTAAATTGAGATGTCGTGTGTTATTTTTATTTTTGCATCATTTAGACAACAATTCAGCTATAGCACCCTGCATATTAATTAGCGAGAAATACAGGATAGGAGAGAGGTAGAAAAAGGTGGAAAAGGTTGTCTAAGAAAACTGAATATATTATTGAATAAATTTACTTCTAAGTTTGTGAAGATATTTTTGTGTACCTGGTAAATATATCTGTTAAAATTGAGATGTCGGTATTATTTTTATTTTTGCATCATTTAGACAACAATTCAGTATTATACACCCTGCATATTAATTACGAGAAATACAGGATAGGAGAGAGGTAGAAAAAGGTGGAAAAGGTTGTCTAAGAAAACTGAATATATTATTGAATAAATTTTACTCTTAAGTTTGTGTTGATATTTTTGTGTAATTTGCAAATATATCTGTTAAAATTGAGATGTCGGTGTTATTTTTATTTTTGCATCATTTAGACAACAATTCAGCCATAGCACCTGTGCATATTAATTAGCGAGAAACACAGGATAGAGAGAGTGTAGGTATGTGTGGAAAAGGTTGTCTAAGAAAACTGAATATATTATTGAATAAATTTACTCTTGTTTAGAAGATATTTTTGTGTAATTTTGGTAAATATATTCGTTAAATTGAGATGTCGGTGTTATTTTTATTTTTGCATCATTTAGACAACAATTCAGCTATAGCACCTGCATATTAATTAGCGAGAAATACAGGATAGGAGAGAGTGTAGAAAAAGGTGGAAAAGGTTGTCTAAGAAAAACTGAATATATTATTGAATAAATTTACTCTTAAGTTTGTGAAGATATTTTTGTGTAATTTTGGTAAATATATCTGTTAAAATTGAGATGTCAGTATTATTTTTATTTTTGCATCATTTAGACAACAATTCAGCTATAGCACCCTGCATATTAATTAGCGAGAAATACAGGATAGGAGAGAGTGTAGAAAAAGGTGGAAAAGGTTGTCTAAGAAAAACTGAATATATTATTGAATAAATTTACTCTTAAGTTTGTGAAGATATTTTTGTGTAATTTTGGTAAATATATCTGTTAAAATTGAGATGTCGGTATTATTTTTATTTTTGCATCATTTAGACAACAATTTAGCTATAGCACCCTTGCATATTAATTAGCGAGAAATACAGGATAGGAGAGAGTGTAGAAAAAGGTGGAAAAGGTTGTTCAAGAAAAAACTGAATATATTATTGAATAAATGTGGATTTGTTTGAAGATATTTTTGTGTAATTTAACAAAATATATCTGTTAAAATTGAGATGTCACATTATTTTTATTTCTGTAACGTCAGACAACAATTCAGGCTAGCACCTTGGATATTAATTACAGAAAATACAGGATAGTAGAGGAAAAGGTGGAAAAGCAGTTGTCTAAGAAAACTGAATATATTATTGAATAAATTTATTCTTAAGTTTTAGAAGATATTTTTGTGTAATTTTTATGTAAATATATCTGTTAAAATGAGATGTCAGTATTATTTTTTATTTTTATCATTTATAAATAATTCAGCTATAGCACCTCGCATATTAATTAAAGCAGAAATACAGATAGGAGAGAGTGTAGAAAAAGGTGGAAAAGGTTGTTCAAGAAAAATCTGAATATATTATTGAATAAATTTACTTTTAAGTTTGTGAAGATATTTTTGTGTAATTTTGGTAAATATATCTGTTAAAATTGAGATGTCGGTATTATTTTTATTTTTGCATCATTTAGACAAATAATCTTAGCTATAGCACCCTGCATATTAATTAGTGAAATACAGGATAGGAGAGAGTGTAGAAAAGGTGGAAAAGGTTGTCTAAGAAAAACTGAATATATTATTGAATAAATTTACTCTTAAGTTTGGGAAGATATTTTTGTGTAATTTTGGTAAATATATCTGTTAAAATTAGATGTCGGTATTATTTTTATTTTTGCATCATTTAGACAACAACTAGCTATAGCACCCTGCATATTAATTAGCGAGAAATACAGGATAGGAGAGAGTGTGGTGAAAAAGGTGGAAAAGGTTGTTCAAGAAAATTGAATATATTATTGAATAAATTTACTCTTAAGTTTGTGAAGATATTTTTGTGTAATTTTGGTAAATATATCTGTTAAAATTGAGATGTCAGTATTATTTTTATTTTTTGCATCATTTAGACAACAATTCAGGCCATAGCACCCTGCATATTAATTAGCGAGAAATACAGGATAGGAGAGAGTGTAGAAAAAAGTGTGGAAAAGGTTGTCTAAGAAAAACTGAACATATTATTGAATAAATTTATCTAAGTTTGTGAAGATATTTTTGCACTTGGCAAATATATCTGTTAAAATTGAGATGTCAGTATTATTTTTATTTTTGCATCATTTAGACAACAATTCAGGCTATAGCACCTTGCATATTAATTAGGCAGAAATACAGGATAGGAGAGAGTGTAGAAAAAGGTGAAAAAGGTTGTCTAAGAAAAACTGAATATATTATTGAATAAATTTACTCTTAAGTTTGTGAAGATATTTTTGTGTAATTTTGGTAAATATATCTGTTAAAATTGAGATGTCAGTATTATTTTTATTTTTTGCATCATTTAGACAACAATTCAGCTATAGCAATTTTTGCATATTAATTAGCGAGAAATACAGGATAGGAGAGAGTGTAGAAAAAGGTGGGAAAAGGTTGTCTAAGAAAACTGAATATATTATTGAATAAATTTACTCTTAAGTTTGTGAAGATATTTTTGTGTAATTTTGGTAAATATATCTGTTAAAATTGAGATGTCGGTGTTATTTTTATTTTTGCATCATTTAGACAAATAATTCAGCTTTCATAGCACCCATATTAATTAGCTAGAACACAGGATAGGAGAGAGTGGGGAAAAAGGTGAAAAGGTTGTCTAAGAAAAACTGAATATATTATTGAATAAATTTACTCTTAAGTTTGTAAAGATATTTTTGTAATTTTGGTAAATATATCTGTTAAAATTGAGATGTCAGTATTATTTTTATTTTTGCATCATTTAGACAACAATTCAGCCATAGCACCTGCATATTAATTAGCGAGAAATACAGTGGATAGGAGAGAGTGTAGAAAAAGGTGGAAAGTATTGTCTAAGAAAAACTGAATATATTATTGAATACCCATTTCTTAAGTTTGTGAAGATATTTTTGTGTAATTTTGAAACATATCTGTTAAATTGGAGATAAGCCTAGCTATTTTTATTTTTGCATCATTTAGACAACAATTCAGCTATATGTTCCTGCATATTAATTAGCGGAAATACAGTGATAGAGAGAGTGTAGAAAAAGGAAAAGGTTGTCTAAGAAAAACTGAATATATTATTGAATAAATTATCTCTAAGTTTGTGAAGATATTTTTGTGTAATTTTGGTAAATATATCTGTTAAAATTGAGATGTTTGTGTTATTTTTATTTTTGCATCATTTAGACAACAATTCAGCTATAGCACCCTGCATATTAATTAGCGAGAAATACAGTGATAGGAGAGAGTGTAGAAAAGGTGGAAAAGGTTGTTCAAGAAAAACTGAATATATTATTGAATAAATTTATTTTAAGTTTGTGAAGAATATTTTTGTGTAATTTGGTAAATATATCTGTTAAAATTGAGATGTCGGTGTTATTTTTATTTTTGCATCATTTAGACAACAATTCAGCTATAGCACCCTGCATATTAATTAGCTAGAAATACAGGATAGTAGAGAGTGTAGAAAAAGGTGGAAAAGGTTGTCTAAGAAAAACTGAATATATTATTGAATAATTTACTCAAGTTTGTGAAGATATTTTTGTAATTTTAAAATATATCTGTTAAAATTGAGATGTCGGTGTTATTTTTATTTTTGCATCATTTAGACAATAAATTAGCCATAGCACCCTTACATATTAATTAGCGAGAACACAGGATAGAGAAGAGTGTGGAAAAAGGTGGAAAAGGTTGTCTAAGAAAAACTGAATATATTATTGAATAAATTTACTCTTAAGTTTGTGAAGATATTTGTGTAATTTTGAAAATATATCTGTTAAAATTGAGATGTCAGTATTATTTTTATTTTTAAAATTATTTAGACAACAATTCAAAGGCCATAGCACCTGCATATTAATTAGAAGTAGAAATACAGGATAGGAGAGAGTGTAGAAAAAGGTGGAAAAGGTTGTCTAAGAAAACTGAATATATTATTGAATAAATTTACTTCTCAAGTTTGTAACATGGGTTTTTGTGTAATTTTGGTAAATATATCTGTTAAAATTGAGATGTCGGTATTATTTTTATTTTTTGCATCATTTAGACAACAATTCAGCTATAGCACCCTGCATATTAATTAGCGAGAAATACAGGATAGAGAGTGTAGAAAAAGGTGGAAAAGGTTGGTTCAAGAAAAACTGAATATATTATTATCAAATTTTATTCTTTTAAGTTTGTGAAGATATTTTTGTGTAATTTTGGTAAATATATCTGTTAAAATTGAGATGTCAGTATTATTTTTATTTTTGCATCATTTGACAAAATAACCAGCTATAGCACCCCTGCATATTAATTAGCGAGAAATACAGGATAGGAGAGAGTGTAGAAAAAGGTGGAAAAGGCTGTTCAAGAAAAACTGAATATATTATTGAATAAATTTACTCTTAAGTTTGTAAAGATATTTTTGTGTAATTTGGTAAATATATATCTGTTAAAATTGAGATGTCAGTATTATTTTTTATTTTTGCATCATTTAGACAACAATTCAGTCATGCACCCTGCATATTAATTAGCGAGAAACACAGGATAGGAGAGAGTAAGAAAAGGTGGGAAAAGGTTGTCTAAGAAAAACTGAATATATTATTGAATAAATTTACTCTTAAGTTTGTAAGGATATTTTTGTGTAATTTTGTAAATATATCTGTTAAAATTGAGATGTCAGTATTATTTTTATTTTTGCATCATTTAGACAACAATTCAGCTATAGCACCCTGCATATTAATTAGCGAGAAATACAGGATAGAGAGAGTGTAGAAAAAGGTGGAAAGGTTGTTCAAGGAAAAACGAATATGGGATATTGAATAAATTTACTCTTAAGTTTGTGAAGATATTTTTGTGTAATTTTGGTAAATACATCTGTTAAAATTGAGATGTCGGTGTTATTTTTATTTTTTTGCACTTATTTAGACAACAATTCAGGCTACAGCACTGCATATTAATTAGCGAGAAATACAGATAGGAGAGAGTGTAGAAAAAAGGTGGAAAAGGTTGTCTAAGAAAAACTGAATATATTATTGAATAAACTTATCTTTAAGTTTGTGAAGATATTTTTGTGTAATTTGGTAAATATAGACCTGTTAAACAGATGTCGGTGTTATTTTTATTTTTGCATCATTTAGACAACAATTTGTAACATAGCACCCTGCATATTAATTAGCGAGAAATACAGGATAGGAGAGAGTGTAGAAAAGGTGGAAAGGTTTTTTTGTCTAAGAAAAACTGAATATATTAATAATTAGACCACTTCCAAGTTTAAATATTTTTGTGTAATTTTGTGGTAAAATATATTCATAAATTGAGATACAATGTGTGTTATTTTTATTTTTCTTTATAATTGGTCGTAGATGAAGTAATTCAGGCTATACACCCTCGCATACACCAGTTTAACACAGGATAGGAGAGAGTGTAGAAAAAGGGTGGAAAAGGTTGTCTAAGAAAACTGAATATATTATTGAATAATTACTCTTAAGTTTGTGAAGATATTGTGTAATTTTGGTAAATATATCTAGTAAAATTGAGATGTCAGTGTTATTTTTATTTTTGCATCATTAGGACAACATTTGTAGCTATAGCACCCTGCATATTAATTAGCGAGAAATACAGGATAGAGAGAGTGTAGAAAAGGTGGAAAAGGTTGTCTAAGAAAAACTGAATATATTATTGAAATAAATGCAGATTTCTTAAGTTTGTGAAGATATTTTTGTGTAATTTTGTAAATATATTCAGCAAAATTGAGATGTCAGTGTTATTTTTATTTTTTGCATCATTTAGACAACAATTCAGCTATAGCAACTTTTGCATATTAATTAGTTAGAAATACAGGATAGGAGAGAGTGTAGAAAAAGGTGGAAAAGTGTTGTTCATGAAAACTGAATATATTATTGGAATAAATTTGTCTTTAAGTTTGTGAAGATATTTTCTTGTGTAATTTTTGGTAAATATATCTACAGTTAAAATTGAGATGTCAGTGTTATTTTTATTTTTGCATCATTTAGACAACAATTCAGCTATAGCACCTTATATTAATTAGCTAGAAAATACAGGATAGGAGAGAGCAGTGGTGGAAAAGGTTGTCTAAGAAAACTGAATATATTATTGAATAAATTTACTCTGAAGTTTGTGAAGATATTTTTAGTAATTTGCAAATATATCTGTTAAAATTGAGATGTCAGTGTTATTTTTATTTTTGCATCATTTAGACAACAATTCAGCTATAGCACTCCCTGTGCATATTAATTAGCGAGAAACACAGGATAGGAGAGAGTGTAGAAAAAGGTGGAAAAGGTTGTCTAAGAAAAACTGAATATATTATTGAATAAATTTACTCTTAAGTTTGTGAAGATATTTTTGTGTAATTTTGGTAAATATATCTGTTAAAATTGAGATGTCAGTGTTATTTTATTTTTTTTGCATCATTTAGACAACAATTCAGCTATAGCACCCTGCATATTAATTAGGCGAGAAATACAGGATAGGAGGGAGTGTAGAAAAAGGAAAAGGTTGTCTAAGAAAAACTAAATATATTATTGAATAAATTTACTCTTAAGTTTGTGAAGATATTTTTGTGTAATTTTGGTAAATATATCTGTTAAAATTGAGATGTCAGTGTTATTTTTATTTTTGCATCATTTAGACAACAATTCAGCTATAGCACCCCCTGCATATTAATTAGCGAGAAATACAGGATAGGAGAGAGTGTAGAAAAAGGGTGGAAAAGGGTTGTCTAAGAAAAACTGAATATATTATTGAATAAAATTTACTCTTAAGTTTGTGAAGATATTTTTGTGTAATTTTTGGTAAATATATCTGTTAAAATTGAGATGTCAGTAGTTATTTTTATTTTTGCATCATTTAGACAACAATTCAGCCATAGCACCCTGCATATTAATTAGCGAGAAATACAGGATAGGAGAGAGTGTAGAAAAAGTGGAAAAGGTTGTCTAAGAAAAACTGCTTATATTATTGAATAAATTTACCTTAAGTTTGTGAAGATATTTTTGTGTAATTTTGCAAATATATCTGTTAAAATTGAGATGTCGGTGTTATTTTTATTTTTGCATCATTTAGACAACAATTCAGCTTACATAGCACTCTGCATATTAATTAGCGAGAAATACAGGATAGAGAGAGTGTAGAAAAAGGTGGAAAAGGTTGTTCAAGAAAAACTGAATATATTATTGAATAAATTTACTCTTAAGTTTAAAGATATTTTTGTGTAATTTTGCAAATATATCTTGTTAAAATTGAGATGTCGGTGTTATTTTTATTTTTGCATCATTTAGACAACAACTAGCCATAGCACCCTGCATATTAATTAGCGAGAAATACAGGATAGGAGAGAGTGTAGAAAAAGGTAGGTACAGTCAAGAAAAACTGAATATATTATTGAATAAATTTACCTAAGTTTGTGAAGATATTTTTTGTAATTTTGGTAAATATATCTGTTAAAATTGAGATGCTGTAAGTATTTTTATTTTTGCATCATTTAGACAACAATTCAGCTATAGCACTCCCATATTAATTAGCGGAAATACAGTGATAGAGAGAGGTAGAAAAAGGTAAAGGTTGTCGTTAAGAAAAACTGAATATATTATTGAATAAATTTACTTCTGAAGTTTGTGAAGATATTTTTGTGTAATTTTGGTAAATATATCTGTTAAAATTGAGATGTCGGTGTTATTTTTATTTTTGCATCATTTAGACAACAATTCAGCATATAGCACCCCTGCATATTAATTAGCGAGAAATACAGGATAGGAGAGAGTGTAGAAAAAAAGGTGGAAAAGTGCTAGTCTAAGAAAACTGAATAT
Source organism: Ascarosepion bandense (assembly GCA_037127315.1). Taxonomy (NCBI): domain Eukaryota; kingdom Metazoa; phylum Mollusca; class Cephalopoda; order Sepiida; family Sepiidae; genus Ascarosepion; species Ascarosepion bandense. Next base: position 25,383 of record JBBBDQ010024492.1, read on the forward strand.
ATTATTGATTAAATTTACTCTTAAGTTTGTGAAGATATTTTTTGTGTAATTTTGGTAAATATATCTGTTAAAATTGAGATGTCGGTGTTATTTTTATTTTTGCATCATTTAGACAACAATTCAGCTATAGCACCCTGCATATTAATTAGCGAGAAATACAGGATAGGAGAGAGTGTAGAAAAAGGTGGAAAAGGGTTTATTCAAGAAAAACTGTTATATGAGTTAATACTACCTTGCTTGTAGAAGATATTGTGGTCTTTTGAAAATATATCTGTTAAAATTGAGATGTCGGTGTTATTTTTATTTTTGCATCATTTAGACAACAATTCAGCTATAGCACCCTGCATATTAATTAGCGAGAAATACAGGATAGGAGAGAGGTAGAAAAAGGTGGAAAGGTTGTCTAAGAAAAACTGAATATATTATTGAATAAATTTACTTCTAAGTTTGTGAAGATATTTTTTGGTAATTTTGTAAATATATCTGTTAAAATTGAGATGTCAGTATTATTTTTATTTTGCACTACTAGACAACAATTCAGCTATAGCACCCTGCATATTAATTAGCGAGAAACACAGGATAGAGAGAGTGTAGAAAAAGGTGGAAAGGTTGTCTAAGAAAAACTGAATATATTATTGAATAAATTTACTTCAAGTTTGTGAAGATATTTTTGTGTAATTTTGGTAAATATATCTGTTAAAATTGAGATGTCAGTATTATTTTTATTTTTGCATCATTTAGACAACAATTTAGCTATAGCACCCTGTATATTAATTAGCTAGAAATACAGGTGATAGGAGAGAGTAGAAAAAGGTGGAAAAGGTTGTCTAAGAAAACTGAATATATTATTGAATAAATTTACTCTTAAGTTTGTGAAGATATTTTTGTGTAATTTTTGGTAAATATATCTGTTAAAATTGAGATGTTTGTATTATTTTTATTTTTGCATCATTTAGACAACAATTCAGCTATAGCACCCTGCATATTAATTAGCGAGAAATACAGGATAGGAGAGAGTGTAGAAAAAGGTGGAAAAGGTTGCTCAATAAAAACTGAATATATTATTGAATAAATTTACTCTTAAGTTTTAGAAGATATTTTTGTGTAATTTTGGTAAATATATCTGTTAAAATTGGAGATGTCGGTGTTATTTTTATTTTTGCATCATTTAGACAACAATTCAGCTATAGCACCCTGCATATTAATTAGCGAGAAATACAGGATAGGAGAGAGTGTAGAAAAAGGTGGAAAAGGTTGTCTAAGAAAAACTGAATATATTATTGAATAAATTTACTCTTAAGTTTGTGAAGATATTTTTGTGTAATTTTGGTAAATATATCTGTTAAAATTGAGATGTCGGTGTTATTTTTATTTTTGCATCATTTAGACAACAATTCAGCTATAGCACCCTGCATATTAATTAGCGAGAAATACAGGATAGGAGAGAGTGTAGAAAAAGGTGGAAAAGGTTGTCTAAGAAAACTGAATATATTATTGAATAAATTTATTCTTAAGTTTGTGAAGATATTTTTGTGTAATTTTGGTAAATATATCTGTTAAAATTGAGATGTCGGTATTATTTTATTTTTGCATCATTTAGACAACAATTCAGCTATAGTACCCTGCATATTAATTAGCGAGAAATACAGGACAGGGAGAGAGAGGAAAAGGTGGAAAAGGTTGTCTAAGAAAAACTGAATATATTATTGAATAAATTTAGCTCTTAAGTTTGTGAAGATATTTTTGTGTAATTTTGTAAATATATCTGTTAAAATTGAGATGTCGGTGTTATTTTTATTTTTGCATCATTTAGACAATAATTCAGAATATAGCACCCTGCATATTAATTAGCGAGAGAAATACAGGATAGGAGAGAGTGTAGAAAAAGGGAAAGGTTGTCTAAGAAAAACTGAATATATTATTGAATAAATTTACTCTTAAGTTTGTGAAGATATTTTTGTGTAATTTTATAAATAATATATCTGTTAAATTGAGATGTCGGTGTTATTTTTATTTTTTTTGCATCATTTAGACAACAATTCAGCTATAGCACCCTGCATATTAATTAGCGAGAAATACAGGATAGGAGAGAGGTAGAAAAAGGTGAAAAGGTTGTCTAAGAAAACTGAATATATTATTGAATAAATTTACTCTTAAGTTTGGTGAAGATATTTTTGTACTTGTAAATATATCTGTTAAAATTGAGATGTCAGTGTTATTTTATTTTTGCATCACTTAGACAACAATTCAGAATATAGCACCCTGCATATTAATTAGCGGTAAAACACAGGATAGGAGAGAGTGTAGAAAAAGGTGGAAAAGGTTGTCTAAGAAAAACTGAATATATTATTGAATAAATTTACTCTTAAGTTTGTGAAGATATTTTTAAAATAATTTTGGTAAATATATCTGTTAAAATTGAGATGTCAGTATTATTTTTATTTTTGCATCATTTAGACAACAATTCAGCTTACAGTACCCTGCATATTAATTAGCGAGAAATACAGGATAGGAGAGAGTGTAGAAAAAGGTGGAAAAGGTTATACTAAGAAAAACTGAATATATTATTACAAATTTACTCTTAAGTTTTAGAAGATATTTTTGTGTAATTTTGGTAAATATATCTGTTAAAATTGAGATGTCGGTATTATTTTTATTTTTGCATCATTTAGACAACAATTCAGCTACAGTACCCTGCATATTAATTAGCGAGAAATACAGGATAGGAGAGAGTGTAGAAAAAGGTGGAAAAGGTTGTCTAAGAAAAACTGAATATATTATTGAATAAATTTACCTTAAGTTTGTGAAGATATTTTTGTGTAATTTTGGTAAATATATCTGTTAAAATTGAGATGTCAGTGTTATTTTTATTTTTGCATCATTTAGACAACAATTCAGCTATAGCACCCTGCATATTAATTTGAAGTAGAAATACAGGATAGGAGAGAGTGTAGAAAAAGGTGGAAAAGGTTGTCTAAGAAAACTGAATATATTATTGAATAAATTTACTCTTAAGTTTGTGAAGATAAGTTTTTGTGTAATTTTGGTAAATATATCTGTTAAAATTGAGATGTTTGTGTTATTTTTTATTTTTGCATCATTTAGACAACAATTCAGCTATAGCACCCTGCATATTAATTAGCGAGAAATACAGGATAGGAGAGAGTGTAGAAAAAGGTGGAAAAGGTTGTCTAAGAAAACTGAATATATTATTGAATAAATTTACTCTTAAGTTTGTAAAGATATTTTTGTGTAATTTTGTAAATATATCTGTTAAAATTGAGATGTCAGTGTTATTTTTTTATTTTTGCATCATTTAGACAACAATTCAGCTACAGTAATCTGCATATTAATTGAAGCAGGAAATACAGGATAGGAGAGAGTGTAGAAAAAGGTGGAAAAGGTTGTCTAAGAAAAACTGAATATATTATTGAATAAATTTACTCTTAAGTTTGTGAAGATATTTTTGTGTAATTTGCAAATATATCTGTTAAAACTGATGTCAGTATTATTTTTATTTTTGCATCATTTAGACAACAAATTCAGCTATAGCACCCTGCATATTAATTAGCGAGAAATACAGGACAGGAGAGAGTGTAGAAAAAGGTGGAAAAGGTTGTCTAAGAAAAAACTGAATATATTATTGAATAAATTTACTCTTAAGTTTGTGAAGATATTTTTGTGTAATTTTGTAAATATATCTGTTAAAATTGAGATGCTTCATTATTTTTATTTTTGTATCATTTAGACAACAATTAGCCATAGCACCCTGCATATTAATTAGCGAGAAAATACAGGATAGGAGAGACAGAAAAGGTGGAAAAGGTTGTCTAAGAAAAACTGAATATATTATTGAATAAATTTACTCTTAAGTTTGTGAAGATATTTTTTATGTACTTTGTAACATATCTGTTAAAATTGAGATGTCAGTGTTATTTTTATTTTTGCATCATTTAGACAACAATTCAGCTATAGCACCCTGCATATTAATTAGCGAGAACACAGGATAGGAGAGTGTAGAAAAAGGTGGAAAAGGTTGTCTAAGAAAAACTGAATATATTATTGAATAAATTTACTCTTAAGTTTGTGAAGATATTTTTGTGTAATTTTGGTAAATATATCTGTTAAAATTGAGATGTCGGTATTATTTTTATTTTTGCATCATTTAGACAACAATTCAGCTATAGCACTCTAAATATTAGACAGAAATACAGGATAGGAGAGAGTGTAGAAAAAGGTGGAAAAGGTTGTTCAAGGAAAACTGAATATATTATTGAATAAATTTACTCTTAAGTTTGTAATATTTTTTGTGTAATTTTGGTAAATATATCTGTTAAAATTGAGATGTCAGTGTTATTTTTATTTTTGCATCATTTAGACAACAATTGGCCATAGTAACTTTGCATATTAATTAGCGAGAAATACAGGATAGAGAGAGTGTAGAAAAAGGTGGAAAAGGTTGTCTAAGAAAAACTGAAATATATTATTGAATAAATTTACTCTTAAGTTTGTGAAGACATTTTTGTGTAATTTTGCAAATATATCTGTTAAAATTGAGATGTCGGTGTATTATTTTTATTTTTGCATCATTTAGACAACAATTCAGCTATAGCAGAATTCCATATTAATTAGCTACAGAAATACAGGATAGGAGAGAGTGTAGAAAAAGGTGAAAAAGGTTGTCTAAGAAAACTGAATATATTATTGAATAAATTTACTCTTAAGTTTGTGAAGATATTTTTATGTACCTTTGGTAAATATATCTGTTAAAATTGGAGATGTTTAAAGTTAGTTTTTATTTTTGCATCATTTAGACAACAATTCAGCTATAGCACCCTGCATATTAATTAGCGAGAAATACAGGATAGGAGAGAGGTAGAAAAAGGTGGAAAAGGTTGTCTAAGAAAAACTGAATATATTATTGAATAAATTTATTTTTAAGTTTGTGAAGATATTTTTGTGTAATTTTTGGTAAATATATCTGTTAAAATTGAGATGTCGGTATTATTTTTATTTTTGCATCATTTAGACAACAATTCAGCTATAGCACCCTGCATATTAATTAGCGAGAAATACAGGATAGGAGAGAGGTAGAAAAAGGTGGAAAAGGTTTTGTTCAAGAAAAACTGAATATATTATTGAATAAATTTACTCTTAAGTTTGTGAAGATATTTTTGTGTAATTTTGGTAAATATATCTATAAATTGAGATGTCGGTATTATTTTTATTTTTGCATCATCTTAGACAAACAATTCAGCCATAGCAACTTTGCACATTAATTAGCGAGAAATACAGGATAGGAGCAGAGTGTAGAAAAAGGTGGAAAAGGTTGTCTAAGAAAAACTGAATATATTATTGAATAAATTTACTCTTAAGTTTGTGAAGATATTTTTGTGTAATTTTGGTAAATATATCTGTTAAAATTGAGATGTCAGTGTTATTTTTATTTTTGCATCATTTAGACAAATAAATTAAAGCATAGCACCCTGCATATTAATTAGTTAAGAAATACAGTGATAGGAGAGAGTGTAGAAAAAGGTGGAAAAGGTTGTCTAAGAAAAACTGAATATATTATTGAATAAATTTACTCTTAAGTTTGTGAAGATATTTTTGTGTAATTTGGTAAATATATCTGTTAAAATTGGAGATGTCAGTGTTATTTTTATTTTCTTTGCATCAGACAATAATTCAGCTATAGTAACTTGCATATTAATTAGCGAGAAATATGAGATAGATAGATAGAAAAAGGTGGAAAAGGTTGTCTAAGAAAAAAACTGAATATATTATTGAATAAATTTACTCTTAAGTTTGTGAAGATATTTTGTGTAATTTTGGTAAATATATCTGTTAAAATTGAGATGTCGGTATTATTTTTATTTTTGCATCATTTAGACAACAATTCAGTTTACAGGCACCCTGCATATTAATTAGCGAGAAATACAGGATAGAGAGAGGTAGGAAAAGGTGGAAAAGGTTGCTCCTTAAGAAAAACTGAATATATTATTGAATAAATTTACTCTTAAGTTTGTGAAGATATTTCTTGTGTAATTTTGTAAATATATCTGTTAAAATTGAGATGTCGGTGTTATTTTTGTTTTTGTATCATTTGATAACAATTCAGCTATAGCACTGCATATTAATTAGCGAGAAATACAGGATAGGAGAGAGTGTGTAGAAAAAGGTGGAAAAGGTTGTCTAAGAAAAACTGAATATATTATTGAATAAATTTACTCTTAAGTTTGTGGAAGACATTTTTGTGTAATTTTGGTAAATATATCTGTTAAAATTGAGATGTCGGTGTTATTTTTATTTTTGCATCATTTATGTAACAATTCAGCTATAGCACCCTGCATATTAATTAGCGAGAAATACAGATAGGAGAGAGTGTAGAAAAAGGTGAAAAGGTTGTCTAAGAAAACTGAATATATTATTGAATAAATTTACTCTAAGTTTGTGAAGACATTTTTGTGTAATTTTGGTAAATATATCTGTTAAAATTGAGATGTCGGTGTTATTTTTATTTTTGCATCATTTAGACAACAATTCAGCTATAGCACCCTGCATATTAATTAGCGAGAAATACAGGATAGGAGAGAGTGTAGAAAAAGGTGGAAAAGGTTGTCTAAGAAAACTGAATATATTATTGAATAAATTTACTCTTAAGTTTGTGAAGACATTTTTGTGTAATTTTGGTAAATATATCTGTTAAAATTGAGATGTCGGTGTTATTTTTATTTTTGCATCATTTAGACAACAATTCAGCATAGCACCCTGCATATTAATTAGCGAGAAATACAGGATAGGAGAGAGTGTAGAAAAAGGTGGAAAAGGTTGTCTAAGAAAACTGAATATATTATTGAATAAATTTACTCTTAAGTTTGTGAAGACATTTTTGTGTAATTTTGGTAAATATATCTGTTAAAATTGAGATGTCGGTGTTATTTTTATTTTTGCATCATTTAGACAACACCAGCTATAGCACCCTGCATATTAATTAGCGAGAAATACAGGATAGGAGAGAGTGTAGAAAAAAGGTGGAAAAAGGTTGTCTAAGAAAACTGAATATATTATTGAATAAATTTACTCTTAAGTTTGTGAAGACATTTTTGTGTAATTTTGGTAAATATATCTGTTAAAATTGAGATGTCGGTGTTATTTTTATTTTTGCATCATTTAGACAACAATTCAGCTATAGCACCCTGCATATTAATTAGCGAGAAATGTTATGATAGGGAGAGAGAGTGTGTGAAAAGGTGGAAAAGGTTGTCTAAGAAAAACTGAATATATTATTGAATAAATTTACCTTAAGTTTGTGAAGACATTTTTGTGTAATTTTGGTAAATATATCTGTTAAAATTGAGATGTCGGTGTTATTTTTATTTTCTTGCATCATTTAGACAACAATTCAGCTATAGCACCCTGCATATTAATTAGCGAGAAATACAGGATAGGAGAGAGTGTAGAAAAAGGTGGAAAAGGTTGTCTAAGAAAACTGAATATATTATTGAATAAATTTACTCTTAAGTTTGTGAAGATATTTTTGTGTAATTTTGGTAAATATATCTGTTAAAATTGAGATGTCCGGTGTTATTTTTATTTTTGCATCATTTAGACAACAATTCAGCTATAGCACCCTGCATATTAATTAGCGAGAAATACAGGATAGGAGAGAGTGTAGAAAAAGGTGGAAAAGGTTGTCTAAGAAAAACTGAATATATTATTGAATAAATTTACTCTTAAGTTTGTAATATTTTTGTGTAATTTTGGTAAATATATCTGTTAAAATTGAGATGTCGGTGTTATTTTTATTTTTGCATCATTTAGACAACAATTCAAAGCTATAGCACCCTGCATATTAATTATTGAGAAATACAGGATAGGAGAGAGTGTAGAAAAAGGTGGAAAAGGTTGTCTAAGAAAAACTGAATATATTATTGAATAAATTTACTCTTAAGTTTGTGAAGACATTTTTGTGTAATTTTGGTAAATATATCTGTTAAAATTGAGATGTCGAAAAGTTTTTATTTTTGCATCATTTAGACAACAATTCAGCTATAGCACCCTGCATATTAATTAGCGAGAAATACAGGATAGGAGAGAGTGTAGAAAAAGGTGGAAAAGGTTGTCTAAGAAAAACTGAATATATTATTGAATAAATTTACTCTTAAGTTTGTGAAGACATTTTTGTGTAATTTTGGTAAATATATCTGTTAAAATTGAGATGTCGGTGTTATTTTTATTTTTGCATCATTTAGACAACAATTCAAAATATAGCACCCTGCATATTAATTAGCGAGAAATACAGGATAGGAGAGAGTGTAGAAAAGGAAAAGGTTGTCTAAGAAAACTGAATATATTATTGAATAAATTTACTCTGGTTTGTGAAGACATTTTTGTGTAATTTTTGTAAATATATCTGTTAAAATTGAGATGTCAGTATTATTTTTATTTTTGCATCATTTAGACAACAATTCAAAATAGCTATAGCACCCTGCATATTAATTAGCGAGAAATACAGGATAGAGAGAGTGTAGAAAAAGGTGGAAAAGGTTGTTCAAGAAAAACTGAATATATTATTGAATAAATTTACTCTTAAGTTTGTAAAGATATTTTTGTGTAATTTTGGTAAATATATCTGTTACAAAATTGAGATGTCGGTGTTATTTTTATTTTTGCATCATTTAGACAACAATTCAGCTATAGCACCCTGCATATTAATTAGCGAGAAATACAGGATAGGAGAGAGTGTAGAAAAAGGGTGGAAAAGGTTGTCTAAGAAAAAACTGAATATATTATTGAATAAATTTACTCTAAGTTTGTGAAGATATTTTTGTGTAATTTTGCAACATAATTTTTGTTAAAATTCGAGATGTCAGTGTTATTTTTATTTTTGCATCATTTAGACAACAATTCAGCTATAGCACCCTGCATATTAATTAGCTAGAAATACAGATAGGAGAGTGTAGAAAAAGGGTAAAAGGTTGTCTAAGAAAAACTGAATATATTATTGAATAAATTTACTCTTAAGTTTGTGAAGATATTTTTGTGTAATTTTGGTAAATATATCTGTTAAAATTGAGATGTCGGTGTTATTTTTATTTTTGCATCATTTAGACAACAATTCAGCTATAGCACCCTGCATATTAATAGTTGTGAAATACAGGATAGGAGAGAGAGTGTAGAAAAAGGTGGAAAAGGTTGTCTAAGAAAACTGAATATATTATTGAATAAATTTACTCTTAAGTTTGTGAAGATATTTTTGTGTAATTTTGGTAAATATATCTGTTAAAATTGAGATGTCAGTGTTATTTTTATTTTTGGCATCATTTAGACAACAATTCAGCTTTCATAGCACCCTGCATATTAATTAGCGAGAAATACAGGATAGGAGAGAGTGTAGAAAAAGGTGGAAAAGGTTGTCTAAGAAAAACTGAATATATTATTGAATAAATTCTGCTCTTAAGTTTGTGAAGATATTTTTGTAAATTTTGGTAAATATATCTGTTAAAATTGAGATGTCAGTGTTATTTTTATTTTTGCATCATTTAGACAACAATTCAGCTATAGCACCCTGCATATTAATTAGCGAGAAATACAGGATAGGAGAGAGTGTAGAAAAAGGTGGAAAAGGTTGTCTAAGAAAAACTGAATATATTATTGAATAAATTTACTCTTAAGTTTGTGAAGATATTTTTGTGTAATTTTGGTAAATATATCTGTTAAAATTGAGATGTCGGTGTTATTTTTATTTTTGCATCATTTAGACAACACCAGCTATAGCACCCCCCTGCATATTAATTAGCGAGAAATACAGGATAGGAGAGAGTGTAGAAAAGGTGGAAAAGGTTATCTAAGAAAAACTGAATATATTATTGAATAAATTTACTCTTAAGTTTGTAAAGATATTTTTGTGTAATTTTGGTAACATATCTTTGTTAAAATTGAGATGTCGGTGTTATTTTTATTTTTGCATCATTTAGACAACAATTCAGCTATAGCACCCTGCATACACTAGCGAGAAATACAGGATAGGAGAGAGTGAAAAAGGTGGAAAAGGTTGTCTAAGAAAAACTTTGAATATATTATTGAATAAATTTACTCTTAAGTTTGTGAAGACATTTTTGTGTAATTTTGGTAAATATATCTGTTAAAATTGAGAGGATGTCGGTGTTATTTTTATTTTTGCATCATTTAGACAACAATTCAGCTATAGCACCCTGCATATTAATTAGCGAGAAATACAGGATAGGAGAGAGGTAGAAAAAGGTGGAAAAGGTTGTCTAAGAAAACTGAATATATTATTGAATAAATTTACTCTTAAGTTTGTGAAACATATTTTTGTGTAATTTTGGTAAATATATCTGTTAAAATTGAGATGTCGGTGTTATTTTTATTTTTGCATCATTTAGACAACAATTCAGCTATAGCACCCTGCATATTAATTAGCGAGAAATACAGGATAGGAGAGAGTGTAGAAAAAGGTGGAAAAGGTTGTCTAAGAAAAAACTGAATATATTATTGAATAAATTTACTCTTAAGTTTGTGAAGACATTTTGTGTACCTTTGGTAAATATATCTGTTAAAATTGAGATGTCGGTGTTATTTTTATTTTTGCATCATTTAGACAACAATTCAGCTATAGCACCCTCTGCATATTAATTAGCGAGAAATACAGGATAGGAGAGAGTGTAGAAAAAGGTGGAAAAGGCTGTCTAAGAAAAACTGAATATATTATTGAATAAATTTACCTAAGTTTGTAACATATTTTTGTGTAATTTTGGTAAATATATCTGTTAAAATTGAGATGTCGGTGTTATTTTTATTTTTGCATCATATTTAGACAACAATTCAGCTATAGCACCCTGCATATTAATTAGCGAGAAATACAGGATAGGAGAGAGTGTAGAAAAAGGTGGAAAAGGTTGTCTAAGAAAAACTGAATATATTATTGAATAAATTTACTCTTAAGTTTGTGAAGACATTTTTGTGTGTGTAATTTTGGTAAATATATCTGTTAAAATTGAGATGTCAGTATTATTTTTATTTTTGCATCATTTAGACAACAATTCAGCTATAGCACCCTGCATATTAATTAGCGAGAAATACAGGATAGGAGATGAAAGTTGTGAAAAGGTTGTCTAAGAAAACTGAATATATTATTGAATAAATTTACTTTAAGTTTGTGAAGATATTTTTGTGTAATTTTGGTAAATATATCTGTTAAAATTGAGATGTCGGTGTTATTTTTATTTTTGCATCATTTAGGACAACAATTCAGCTATAGCACCCCTGCATATTAATTAGCGAGAAATACAGGATAGAGAGAGAGTGTAGAAAAAGGTGGGAAAAGGCTGTTCAAGAAAAACTGAATATATTATTGAATAAATTTACTCTTAAGTTTGTGAAGACATTTTTGTGTAATTTTGGTAAATATATCTGTTAAAATTGAGATGTCGGTGTTATTTTTTATTTTTGCATCATTTAGACAACAATTCAGCTATAGCACCCTGCATATTAATTAGCGAGAAATACAGGATAGGAGAGAGTGTAGAAAAAGGTGGAAAAGGTTGTCTAAGAAAACTGAATATATTATTGAATAAATTTACTCTTAAGTTTCAGAAGACATTTTTGTGTAATTTTGGTAAATATATCTGTTAAAATTGAGATGTCAGTATTATTTTTATTTTTGGCATCATTTAGACAACAATTCAGCTATAGCACCCTGCATATTAATTAGCGAGAAATACAGGATAGGAGAGAGTAGGAAAAGGTGGAAAAGGTTGTCTAAGAAAACTGAATATATTATTGAATAAATTTACTCTTAAGTTTGTGAAGATATTTTTGTGTAATTTTGTGCAAATATATCTGTTAAAATTGAGATGTCGGTGTTATTTTTATTTTTTTGCATCATTTAGACAACAATTCAGCTATAGCACCCTGCATATTAATTAGCGAGAAAATACAGGATAGGAGAGAGTGTAGAAAAAAAGGTGGAAAAGGTTAACAAGAAAACTGAATATATTATTGAATAAATTTACTCTTAAGTTTGTGAAGATATTTTTGTGTAATTTTGTAAATATATCTGTTAAAATTGAGATGTCAGTGTTATTTTTATTTTTGCATCATTTAGACAACAATTCAGCTATAGCACCCTGCATATTAATTAGCGAGAAATACAGGATAGGAGAGAGTGTAGAAAAGGTGAGAAAAGGTTGTCTAAGAAAAACTGAATATATTATTGAATAAATTTACTTCTAAGTTTGTGAAGATATTTTTGTGTACTTTGGTAAATATATCTGTTAAAATTGAGATGTCGGTATTATTTTTATTTTTGCATCATTTAGACAACAATTCAGCTATAGCACCCTGCATATTAATTAGCGAGAAATACAGGATAGGAGAGAGTGTAGTAGAAAAAGGTGGAAAAGGTTGTCTAAGAAACTGAATATATTATTGAATAAATTTACTCTTAAGTTTGTGAAGATATTTTTGTGTAATTTTGGTAAATATATCTGTTAAAATTGAGATGTCGGTGTTATTTTTATTTTTGCATCATTTAGACAACAATTCAGCTATAGCACCCTGCATATTAATTAGCGAGAAATACAGGATAGGAGAGAGTGTAGAAAAAGGTGGAAAAGGTTGTTCAAGAAAAACTGAATATATTATTGAATAAATTTACTCTTAAGTTTGTGAAGATATTTTTGTGTAATTTTGGTAAATATATCTGTTAAAATTGAGATGTCAGTGTTATTTTTTTATTTTTGCATCATTTAGACAACAATTCAGCTATAGCACCCTGCATATTAATTAGCGAGAAATACAGGATAGGAGAGAGTGTAGAAAAAGGTGGAAAAGGTTGTCTAAGAAAACTGAATATATTATTGAATAAATTTACTCTTAAGTTTAGGAAGATATTTTTGTGTAATTTTGGTAAATATATCTGGCATAAATTGAGATGTCAGTGTTATTTTTATTTTTGCATCATTTAGACAAATAACTAGAAGTATAGCACCCTGCATATTAATTAGCGAGAAATACAGGATAGAGAGAGTGTAGAAAAAGGTGGAAAAGGTTGTCTAAGAAAAACTGAATATATTATTGAATAAATTTACCTCTAAGTTTGTGAAGATATTTTTGTGTAATTTTGGTAAATATATCTGTTAAAATTGAGATGTCGTGGTGTTATTTTTATTTTTGCATCATTTAGACAACAATTCAGCTATAGCACCCTGCATATTAATTAGCTAGGAAATACAGACAGGGGAGAGAGTGTAGAAAAAGGTGGAAAAGGTTGTCTAAGAAAAACTGAATATATTATTGAATAAATTTACTCTTGGGTTTTGTGAAGATATTTTGGGTAATTTTGGTAAATATATCTGTTAAAATTGAGATGTCAGTGTTATTTTTATTTTTGCATCATTTAGACAACAATTCAGCTATAGCACCTGCATATTAATTAGCGAGAAATACAGGATAGGAGAGAGTGTGCAGGGAAGGTGGAAAAGGTTGTCTAAGAAAAAACTGAACATATTATTGAATAAATTTACTCTTAAGTTTGTGAAGATATTTTTGTGTAATTTTGGTAAATATATCTGTTAAAATTGAGATGTCGGTGTTATTTTTATTTTTGCATCATTTAGACAACAATTCAGCTATAGCACCCTGCATATTAATTAGCGAGTACAGGATAGAGAGAGTGTAGAAAAAGGTGGAAAAGGTTGTCTAAGAAAACTGAATATATTATTGAATAAATTTACTCTTAAGTTTGTGAAGATATTTTTGTGTAATTTTGGTAAATATATCTGTTAAAACTGAGATGTCGGTGTTATTTTTATTTTTGCATCATTTAGACAACAATTCAGCTATAGCACCCTGCATATTAATTAGCGAGAAATACAGGATAGGAGAGAGTGTAGAAAAAGGTGGAAAAGGTTGTCTAAGAAAAACTGAATATATTATTGAATAAATTTACTCTTAAGTTTGTGAAGATATTTTTGTGTAATTTTGGGAAATATATCTGTTAAAATTGAGATGTCGGTGTTATTTTTATTTTGCATCATTTAGACAAATTAGCCATAGCACCCTGCATATTAATTAGCGAGAAATACAGATAGGAGAGAGTGTAGAAAAAGGTGGAAAAGGTTGTCTAAGAAAAACTGAATATATTATTGAATAACTTACTCTTAAGTTTGTGAAGACATTTTTGTGTAATTTTGGTAAATATATCTGTTAAAATTGAGATGTCAAAAGAATGTATTTTTGCATCATTTAATAACAATCTGGCCATAGCACCCTGCATATTAATTAGCGAGAAATACAGGATAGGAGAGAGTGGAAAAAGGTGGAAAAGGTTGTCTAAGAAAAAACTGAATATATTATTGAATAAATTTACCTAAGTTTGTGAAGATATTTTTGTGTAATTTTGGGAACATATCTGTTAAATTGGAGATGTCGGTGTTATTTTTATTTTTGCATCATTTAGACAAATACCCTATAGCTATAGCACCCTGCATATTAATTAGCGAGAAATACAGATAGGAGAGAGTGTAGAAAGCGGGAAAAGGTTGTCTAAGAAAACTGAATATATTATTGAATAAATTTACTCTTAAGTTTGTGAAGATATTTTTGTGTAATTTTGGTAAATATATCTGTTAAAATTGAGATGTCGGTGTTATTTTTATTTTTGCATCATTTAGACAACAATTCAGCTATAGCACCCTGTATATTAATTTTAAGTAGAAATATGATAGGAGAGATGTAGAAAAAGGTGGAAAAGGTCATTCAAGAAAACTTAATATATTATTGAATAAATTTACTCTTAAGTTTGTGAAGATATTTTTGTGTAATTTTGGTAAATATATCTGTTAAAATTGAGATGGTTTGTGTTATTTTTATTTTTGCATCATTTAGACAACACCATTAATAGCACCTGCATATTAATTAGCGAGAAATACAGGATAGGAGAGAGGTAGAAAAAGGGAAAGGTTGTCTAAGAAAAACTGAATATATTATTGAATAAATTTACTCTTAAGTTTGTGAAGACATTTTTGTGTAATTTTGGTAAATATATCTGTTAAAATTGAGATGTCGGTGTTATTTTTATTTTTGCATCATTTAGACAACAATTCAGGTAGCTAGTGGCACCCTGCATATTAATTAGCGAGAAATACAGGATAGGAGAGAGGTAGAAAAAGGTGGAAAAGGTTGTTCAAGAAAAACTGAATATATTATTAAATAAATTTACTTTTGAAGTTTGTAACATTTTTGGTGTAATTTTGGTAAATATATCTGTTAAAATTGAGATGTCGGTGTTATTTTTTATTTTTGCATCATTTAGACAACAATTCAGCTATAGCACTCCCTGCATATTAATTAGCGAGAAATACAGGATAGGAGAGAGTGTAGAAAAAGGAAAAGGTTGTCTAAGAAAAAACTAAATATATTATTGAATAAATTTACTCTTAAGTTTGTGAAGACATTTTTGTGTAATTTTGGTAAATATATCTGTTAAAATTGAGATGTCAGTGTTATTTTTATTTTTGCATCATTTAGACAACAATTCAGCTATAGCACCCTGCATATTAATTAGCGAAATACAGGATAGGAGAGAGTGTGAAAAGGTGGAAAAGGTTGTCTAAGAAAAACTGAATATATTATTGAATAAATTTACTCTTAAGTTTGTGAAGATATTTTTGTGTAATTTTGGTAAATATATCTGTTAAAATTGAGATGTCGGTGTTATTTTTTATTTTTGCATCATTTAGACAACAATTCAGCTATAGCACCCTGCATATTAATTAGCGAGAAATACAGGATAGGAGAGAGTGTAGAAAAAGGTGGAAAAGGTTGTCTAAGAAAAACTGAATATATTATTGAATAAATTTCTCTTAAGTTTGTGAAGATATTTTTGTGTAATTTTGGTAAATATATCTGTTAAAATTGAGATGTCGGTGTTATTTTATTTTTGCATCATTTGAACAGCAATTCAGCTATAGCACCCTGCATATTAATTAGCGAGAAATACAGGATAGGAGAGAGTGTAGAAAAAGGTGGAAAAGGTTGTCTAAGAAAAACTGAATATATTATTGAATAAATTTACTCTTAAGTTTGTGAAGATATTTTTGTGTAATTTTGGTAAATATATCTGTTAAAATTGAGATGTCAGTATTATTTTTATTTTTGCATCATTTAGACAACAATTCAGCTATAGCACCCTGCATATTAATTAGCGAGAAATACAGGATAGGAGAGAGTGTAGAAAAAGGTGGAAAAGGTTGTCTAAGAAAAACTGAATATATTATTGAATAAATTTACTCTTAAGTTTGTGAAGATATTTTTGTGTAATTTTGGTAAATATATCTGTTAAAATTGAGATGTCAGTATTATTTTTATTTTTGCATCATTTAGACAACAATTCAGCTATAGCACCCTGCATATTAATTAGCGAGAAATACAGGATAGGAGAGAGTGTAGAAAAAGAGTGGAAAAGGTTGTCTAAGAAAAACTGAATATATTATTGAATAAATTTACTCTTAAGTTTGTGAAGATATTTTTGTGTAATTTTGGTAAATATATCTGTTAAAATTGAGATGTCAGTATTATTTTTATTTTTGCATCATTTAGACAACAATTCAGCTATAGCACCCTGCATATTAATTAGCGAGAAATACAGGATAGGAGAGTGTAGAAAAAGGTGGAAAAGGTTGTCTAAGAAAAACTGAATATATTATTGAATAAATTTACTCTTAAGTTTGTGAAGATATTTTTGTGTAATTTTGGTAAATATATCTGTTAAAATTGAGATGTCAGTAATTATTTTTATTTTTGCATCATTTAGACAACAATTCAGCTATAGCACCCTGCATATTAATTAGCGAGAAATACAGGATAGGAGAGGTGTAGAAAAAGATGGAAAAGGTTGTCTAAGAAAAACTGAATATATTATTGAATAAATTTACTCTTAAGTTTGTGAAGATATTTTTGTGTAATTTTGGTAAATATATCTGTTAAAATTGAGATGTCGGTGTTATTTTTATTTTGCATCATTTAGACAACAATTCAGCTATAGCACCCTGCATATGTATTAGCGAGAAATACAGGATAGGAGAGAGTGTAGAAAAAGAAAGGTGGAGAAAAGGTTGTCTAAGAAAAACTGAATATATTATTGAATAAATTTACTCTTAAGTTTGTGAAGATATTTTTGTGTAATTTTGGTAAATATATCTGTTAAAATTGAGATGTCAGTATTATTTTTATTTTTGCATCATTTAGACAACAATTCAGCTATAGCACCCTGCATATTAATTAGCGAAAATACAGGATAGGAGAGAGTGTAGAAAAAGGTGGAAAAGGTTGTCTAAGAAAAACTGAATATATTATTGAATAAATTTACTCTTAAGTTTGTGAAGATATTTTTGTGTAATTTTGGTAAATATATCTGTTAAAATTGAGATGTCAGTATTATTTTATTTTTGCATCATTTAGACAACAATTCAGCTATAGCACCCTGCATATTAATTAGCGAGAAATACAGGATAGGAGAGAGTGTAGAAAAAGGTGGAAAAGGTTGTCTAAGAAAAACTGAATATATTATTGAATAAATTTACTCTTAAGTTTGTGAAGATATTTTTGTGTAATTTTGGTAAATATATCTGTTAAAATTGAGATGTCAGTATTATTTTTATTTTTGCATCATTTAGACAACAATTCAGCTATAGCACCCTGCATATTAATTAGCGAGAAATACAGGATGGGAGAGAGTGTAGAAAAAGGTGGAAAAGGTTGTCTAAGAAAAACTGAATATATTATTGAATAAATTTACTCTTAAGTTTGTGAATATTTTTGTGTAATTTTGGTAAATATATCTGTTAAAATTGAGATGTCGGTGTTATTTTATTTTTGCATCATTTAGACAACAATTCAGCTATAGCACCCTGCATATTAATTAGCGAGAAATACAGGATAGGAGAGAGAGTGTAGAAAAAGGTGGAAAAGGTTGTCTAAGAAAACTGAATATATTATTGAATAAATTTACTCTTAAGTTTGTGAAGATATTTTGTGTAATTTTGGTAAATATCTGTTAAAATTGAGATGTCAGTATTATTTTATTTTTGCATCATTTAGACAACAATTCAGCTATAGCACCCTGCATATTAATTAGCGAAATACAGGATAGGAGAGAGTGTAGAAAAAGGTGGAAAAGGTTGTCTAAGAAAAACTGAATATATTATTGAATAAATTTACTCTTAAGTTTGTGAAGATATTTTTGTGTAATTTTGGTAAATATATCTGTTAAAATTGAGATGTCAGTATTATTTTTATTTTTGCATCATTTAGACAACAATTCAGCTATAGCACCCTGCATATTAATTAGCGAGAAATACAGGATAGGAGAGAGTGTAGAAAAAGGTGGAAAAGGTTGTCTAAGAAAAACTGAATATATTATTGAATAAATTTACTCTTAAGTTTGTGAAGATATTTTTGTGTAATTTTGGTAAATATATCTGTTAAAATTGAGATGTCGGTATTATTTTTATTTTTGCATCATTTAGACAACAATTCAGCTATAGCACCCTGCATATTAATTAGCGAAATACAGGATAGGAGAGAGTGTAGAAAAAGGTGGAAAAGGTTGTCTAAGAAAAACTGAATATATTATTGAATAAATTTACTCTTAAGTTTGTGAAGATATTTTTGTGTAATTTTGGTAAATATATCTGTTAAAATTGAGATGTCAGTGTTATTTTTATTTTTGCATCATTTAGACAACAATTCAGCTAGCACCCTGCATATTAATTAGCGAGAAATACAGGATAGGAGAGTGTAGAAAAAGGTGGAAAAGGTTGTCTAAGAAAAACTGAATATATTATTGAATAGAATTTACTCTTAAGTTTGTGAAGATATTTTTGTGTAATTTTGGTAAATATATCTGTTAAAATTGAGATGTCAGTATTATTTTTATTTTTGCATCATTTAGACAACAATTCAGCTATAGCACCCTGCATATTAATTAGCGAGAAATACAGGATAGGAGAGAGTGTAGAAAAAGGTGGAAAAGGTTGTCTAAGAAAAACTGAATATATTATTGAATAAATTTACTCTTAAGTTTGTGAAGATATTTTTGTGTAATTTTGGTAAATATGTCTGTTAAAATTGAGATGTCAGTGTTATTTTTTATTTTTGCATCATTTAGACAACAATTCAGCTGCATAGCACCCTGCATATTAATTAGCGAGAAATACAGGATAGGAGAGAGTGTAGAAAAAAGGTGGAAAAGGTTGTCTAAGAAAAACTGAATATATTATTGAATAAATTTACTCTTAAGTTTGTGAAGATATTTTTGTGTAATTTTGGTAAATATATCTGTTAAAATTGAGATGTCAGTATTATTTTATTTTTGCATCATTTAGACAACAATTCAGCTATAGCACCCTGCATATTAATTAGCGAGAAATACAGGATAGGAGAGAGTGTAGAAAAAAGGTGGAAAAGGTTGTCTAAGAAAAACTGAATATATTATTGAATAAATTTACTCTTAAGTTTGTGAAGATATTTTTGTGTAATTTTGGTAAATATATCTGTTAAAATTGAGATGTCAGTATTATTTTTGGCATCATTTAGACAACAATTTCAAGCTATAGCACCCTGCATATTAATTAGCGAGAAATACAGGATAGGAGAGAGTGTAGAAAAAGGTGGAAAAGGTTGTCTAAGAAAAACTGAATATATTATTGAATAAATTTACTCTTAAGTTTGTGAAGATATTTTTGTAATTTTGGTAAATATATCTGTTAAAATTGAGATATCGGTGTTATTTTTATTTTTGCATCATTTAGACAACAATTCAGCTATAGCACCCTGCATATTAATTAGCGAGAAATACAGGATAGGAGAGAGTGTAGAAAAAGGTGGAAAAGGTTGTCTAAGAAAAACTGAATATATTATTGAATAAATTTACTCTTAAGTTTGTGAAGATATTTTTGTGTAATTTTGGTAAATATATCTGTTAAAATTGAGATATGGGTGTTATTTTTATTTTTGCATCATTTAGACAACAATTCAGCTATAGCACCCTGCATATTAATTAGCGAGAAATACAGGATAGGAGAGAGTGTAGAAAAAGGTGGAAAAGGTTGTCTAAGAAAACTGAATATATTATTGAATAAATTTACTCTTAAGTTTGTGAAGATATTTTTGTGTAATTTTGGTAAATATATCTGTTAAAATTGAGATATCGGTGTTATTTTTATTTTTGCATCATTTAGACAACAATTCAGCTATAGCACCCTGCATATTAATTAGCGAGAAATACAGGATAGGAGAGAGTGTAGAAAAAGGTGGAAAAGGTTGTCTAAGAAAAACTGAATATATTATTGAATAAATTTACTCTTAAGTTTGTGAAGATATTTTTGTGTAATTTTAGTAAATATATCTGTTAAAATTGAGATATCGGTGTTATTTTTATTTTTGCATCATTTAGACAACAATTCAGCTACTAACACCCTGCATATTAATTAGCGAGAAATACAGGATAGGAGAGAGTGTAGAAAAAGGTGGAAAAGGTTGTCTAAGAAAAACTGAATATATTATTGAATAAATTTACTCTTAAGTTTGTGAAGATATTTTTGTGTAATTTTGGTAAATATATCTGTTAAAATTGGATATCGGTGTTATTTTTATTTTTGCATCATTTAGACAACAATTCAGCTATAGCACCCTGCATATTAATTAGCGAGAAATACAGGATAGGAGAGAGTGTAGAAAAAAGGTGGAAAAGGTTGTCTAAGAAAAACTGAATATATTATTGAATAAATTTACTCTTAAGTTTGTGAAAGATATTTTTGTGTAATTTTGGTAAATATATCTGTTAAAATTGAGATGTCGGTATTATTTTTATTTTTGCATCATTTAGACAACAATTCAGCTGTAGCACCCTGCATATTAATTAGCGAGAAATACAGGATAGGAGAGAGTGTAGAAAAAGGTGGAAAAGGTTGTCTAAGAAAAACTGAATATATTATTGAATAAATTTACTCTTAAGTTTGTGAAGATATTTTTGTGTAATTTTGGTAAATATATCTGTTAAAATTGAGATGTCAGGGTATTATTTTTATTTTTGCATCATTTAGACAACAATTCAGCTATAGCACCCTGCATATTAATTAGCGAGAAATACAGGATAGGAGAGAGTGTAGAAAAAGGTGGAAAAGGTTGTCTAAGAAAAACTGAATATATTATTGAATAAATTTACTCTTAAGTTTGTGAAGATATTTTTGTGTAATTTTGATAAATATATCTGTTAAAATTGAGATGTCGGTGTTATTTTTATTTTTGCATCATTTAGACAACAATTCAGCTATAGCACCCCCTGCATATTAATTAGCGAGAAATACAGGATAGGAGAGAGTGTAGAAAAAGGTGGAAAAGGTTGTCTAAGAAAAACTGGGTATATTATTGAATAAATTTACTCTTAGTTTGTGAAGATATTTTTGTGTAATTTTGGTAAATATATCTGTTAAAATTGAGATGTCAGTGTTATTTTTATTTTTGCATCATTTAGACAACAATTCAGCTATAGCACCCTGCATATTAATTAGCGAGAAATACAGGATAGGAGAGAGTGTAGAAAAGGTGGAAAAGGTTGTCTAAGAAAAACTGAATATATTATTGAATAAATTTACTCTTAAGTTTGTGAAGATATTTTTGTGTAATTTTGGTAAATATATCTGTTGAAAT
Source organism: Ascarosepion bandense (assembly GCA_037127315.1). Taxonomy (NCBI): domain Eukaryota; kingdom Metazoa; phylum Mollusca; class Cephalopoda; order Sepiida; family Sepiidae; genus Ascarosepion; species Ascarosepion bandense. The sequence goes on from JBBBDQ010024492.1 coordinate 47,121, forward strand.
TGAGATGTCGGTGTTATTTTTATTTTTGCATCATTTAGACAACAATTCAGCTATACACTTGCCCTGCATATTAATTAGCGAGAAATACAGGATGGGAAGAGTGTAAGAAAAAGGTGGAAAAGGTTGTCTAAGAAAAACTTGAATATATTATTGAATAAATTTACTCTTAAGTTTGTGAAGATATTTTTGTGTAATTTTAGTAAATATATCTGTTAAAATTGAGATGTCAGTGTTATTTTTATTTTTTGCATCATTTAGACAACAATTCAGCTATAGCACCCTGCATATTAATTAGCGAGAAATACAGGATAGGAGAGAGTGTAGAAAAAGGTGGAAAAGGTTGTCTAAGAAAAACTGAATATATTATTGAATAAATTTACTCTTAAGTTTGTGAAGATATTTTTGTGTAATTTTTGGTAAATATATCTGTTAAAATTGAGATGTCGGTATTATTTTATTTTTGCATCATTTAGACAACAATTCAGCTATAGCACCCTGCATATTAATTAGCGAGAAATACAGGATAGGAGAGAGTGTAGAAAAAGGTGGAAAGGTTGTCTAAGAAAAACTGAATATATTATTGAATAAATTTACTCTTAAGTTTGTGAAGATATTTTTGTGTAATTTTGGTAAATATATCTGTTAAAATTGAGATGTCGGTATTATTTTTATTTTTGCATCATTTAGACAACAATTCAGCTATAGCACCCTGCATATTAATTAGCGAGAAATACAGGATAGGAAAGTGTAGAAAAAGTGGAAAAGGTTGTCTAAGAAAAACTGAATATATTATTGAATAGAATTTACTCTTAAGTTTGTGAAGATATTTTTGTGTAATTTTGGTAAATATATCTGTTAAAATTGAGATGTCGGTATTATTTTTATTTTTGCATCATTTAGACAACAATTCAGCTATAGCACCCCTGCATATTAATTAGCGAGAAATACAGGATAGGAGAGAGTGTAGAAAAATTGGAAAAAGGTTGTCTAAGAAAAACTGAATATATTATTGAATAAATTTACTCTTAAGTTTGTGAAGATATTTTTTGTGTAAATTTTGGTAAATATATCTGTTAAAATTGAGATGTCGGTATTATTTTATTTTTGCATCATTTAGACAACAATTCAGCTATAGCACCCTGCATATTAATTAGCGAGAAATACAGGATAGGAGAGAGTGTAGAAAAAGGTGGAAAAGGTTGTCTAAGAAAAACTGAATATATTATTGAATAAATTTACTCTTAAGTTTGTGAAGATATTTTTGTGTAATTTTTGATATAAATATATCTGTTAAAATTGAGATGTCAGTGTTATTTTTATTTTTGCATCATTTAGACAACAATTCAGCTATAGCACCCTGCATATTAATTAGCGAGAAATACAGGATAGGAGAGAGTGTGAAAAAGGTGGAAAAGGTTGTCTAAGAAAAACTGAATATATTATTGAATAAATTTACTCTTAGGATTTGTGAATATTTTTGTGTAATTTTGGTAAATATATCTGTTAAAATTGAGATGTCGGTATTATTTTTATTTTTGCATCATTTAGACAACAATTCAGCTATAGCACCCTGCATATTAATTAGCGAGAAATACAGGATAGGAGAGAGTGTAGAAAAAGGTGGAAAAGGTTGTCTAAGAAAAACTGAATATATTATTGAATAAATTTACTCTTAAGTTTGTGAAGATATTTTTGTGTAATTTTAGTGGCTATATCTGTTAAAATTGAGATGTCGGTATTATTTTTATTTTTGCATCATTTAGACAACAATTCAGCTGCCATACCCTGCATATTAATTAGCGAGAAATACAGGATAGGAGAGAGTGTAGAAAAAGGTGGAAAAGGTTGTCTAAGAAAAACTGAATATATTATTGAATAAATTTACTCTTAAGTTTGTGAAGATATTTGTGTAATTTTGGTAAATATATCTGTTAAAATTGAGATGTCGGTATTATTTTTATTTTTGCATCATTTAGACAACAATTCAGCTGTAAACACCCTGCATATTAATTAGCGAGAAATACAGGATAGGAGAGAGTGTGAAAAAGGGTGGAAAAGGTTGTCTAAGAAAAACTGAATATATTATTGAATAAATTTACTCTCCAAGTTTGTGAAGATATTTTTGTGTAATTTTGGTAAATATATCTGTTAAAATTGAGATGTCGGTATTATTTTTATTTTTGCATCATTTAGACAACAATTCAGCTATAGCACCCTGCATATTAATTAGCGAGAAATACAGGATAGGAGAGAGTGTAGAAAAAGGTGGAAAAGGTTGTCTAAAGAAAAACTGAATATATTATTGAATAAATTTACTCTTAAGTTTGTGAAGATATTTTGTGTAATTTTGGTAAATATATCTGTTAAAATTGAGATGTCAGTGTTATTTTTATTTTTGCATCATTTAGACAACAATTCAGCTATAGCACCCTGCCAGTAATTAGCGAGAAATACAGGATAGGAGAGAGTGTGAAAAAGGTGGAAAAGGTTGTCTAAGAAAAACTGAATATATTATTGAATAAATTTACTCTTAAGTTTGTGAAGATATTTTTGTGTAATTTTGGTAAATATATCTGTTAAAATTGAGATGTCGGGTGTTATTTTTATTTTTGCATCATTTAGACAACAATTCAGCTATAGCACCCTGCATATTAATTAGCGAGAAATACAGGATAGGAGAGAGTGTAGAAAAGGTGGAAAAGGTTGTCTAAGAAAAACTGAATATATTATTGAATAAATTTACTCTTAAGTTTGTGAAGATATTTTTGTGTAATTTTGGTAAATATATCTGTTAAAATTGAGATGTCAGTGTTATTTTTATTTTTGCATCATTTAGACAACAATTCAGCTATAGCACTCTGCATATTAATTAGCGAGAAATACAGGATAGGAGAGTGTAGAAAAAGGTGGAAAAGGTTGTCTAAGAAAAACTGAATATATTATTGAATAAATTTACTCTTAAGTTTGTGAAGATATTTTTGTGTAATTTTGGTAAATATATCTGTTAAAATTGAGATGTCAGTATTATTTTTATTTTGCATCATTTAGACAACAATTCAGCTATAGCACCCTGCATATTAATTAGCGAAATACAGGATAGGAGAGAGTGTAGAAAAAGGTGGAAAAGGTTGTCTAAGAAAAACTGAATATATTATTGAATAAATTTACTCTTAAGTTTGTGAAGATATTTTTGTGTAATTTTGGTAAATATATCTGTTAAAATTGAGATGTCAGTGTTATTTTTTATTTTTGCATCATTTAGACAACAATTCAGCTATAGCACCCTGCATATTAATTAGCGAGAAATACAGGATAGGAGAGAGTGTGAAAAAGGTGGAAAAGGTTGTCTAAGAAAAACTGAATATATTATTGAATAAATTTACTCTTAAGTTTGTGAAGATATTTTTGTGTAATTTTTGGTAAATATATCTGTTAAAATTGAGATGTCAGTATTATTTTTATTTTTGCATCATTTAGACAACAATTCAGCTATAGCACCCTGCATATTAATTAGCGAGAAATACAGGATAGGAGAGAGTGTAGAAAAGGTGGAAAGGTTGTCTAAGAAAAACTGAATATATTATTGAATAAATTTACTCTTAAGTTTGTGAAGATATTTTTGTGTAATTTTGGTAAATATATCTGTTAAAATTGAGATGTCAGTATTATTTTTTATTTTTGCATCATTTAGACAACAATTCAGCTATAGCACCCTGCACCAGTAATTAGCGAGAAATACAGGATAGGAGAGAGTGTAGAAAAAGGTGGAAAAGGTTGTCTAAGAAAAACTGAATATATTATTGAATAAATTTACTCTTAAGTTTTGTGAAGATATTTTTGTGTAATTTTGGTAAATATATCTGTTAAAATTGAGATATCGGTGTTATTTTTATTTTTGCATCATTTAGACAACAATTCAGCTATAGCACCCTGCATATTAATTAGCGAGAAATACAGGATAGGAGAGAGTGTGAAAAAGGTGGAAAAGGTTATCTAGAAAAACTGAATATATTATTGGAACAAATTTACTCTTAAGTTTGTGAAGATATTTTTGTGTAATTTTGGTAAATATATCTGTTAAAATTGAGATATCGGTGTTATTTTTATTTTTGCATCATTTAGACAACAATTCAGCTATAGCACCCTGCATATTAATTAGCGAGAAATACAGGATAGGAGAGAGTGTAGAAAAAGGTGGAAAAGGTTGTCTAAGAAAAACTGAATATATTGTTGAATAAATTTACTCTTAAGTTTGTGAAGATATTTTTGTGTAATTTTGGTAAATATATCTGTTAAAATTGAGATATCGGTGTTATTTTTATTTTTGCATCATTTAGACAACAATTCAGCTATAGCACCCTGCATATTAATTAGCGAGAAATACAGGATAGGAGAGAGTGTAGAAAAAGGTGGAAAAGGTTGTCTAAGAAAAACTGAATATATTATTGAATAAATTTACTCTTAAGTTTGTGAAGATATTTTTGTGTAATTTTGGTAAATATATCTGTTAAAATTGAGATATCGGTGTTATTTTTATTTTGCATCATTTAGACAACAATTCAGCTATAGCACCCTGCATATTAATTAGCGAGAAATACAGGATAGGAGAGAGTGTGAAAAAGGTGGAAAAGGTTGTCTAAGAAAAACTGAATATATTATTGAATAATTTGCTCTTAAGTTTGTGAAGATATTTTTGTGTAATTTTGGTAAATATATCTGTTAAAATTGAGATATCGGTGTTATTTTTATTTTTGCATCATTTAGACAACAATTCAGCTATAGCACCCTGCATATTAATTAGCGAGAAATACAGGATAGGAGAGAGTGTAGAAAAAGGTGGAAAAGGTTGTCTAAGAAAAACTGAATATATTATTGAATAAATTTACTCTTAAGTTTGTCGAAGATATTTTTGTGTAATTTTGGTAAATATATCTGTTAAAATTGAGATGTCGGTATTATTTTTATTTTTGCATCATTTAGACAACAATTCAGCTATAGCACCCTGCATATTAATTAGCGAGAAATACAGGATAGGAGAGAGTATGAAAAAAAGGTGGAAAAGGTTGTCTAAGAAAAACTGAATATATTATTGAATAAATTTACTCTTAAGTTTGTGAAGATATTTTGGCTAATTTTAGTAAATATATCTGTTAAAATTAGGATATAGGTATTATTTTTATTTTTGCATCATTTTAGACCTTAATTCAGCTATAACACCCTGCATATTAATTAGCGAGAAATACAGGATAGGAGAGTGTAGAAAAAGGTGGAAAAAGGTTGTCTAAGAAAAACTGAATATATTATTGAATGAATTTACTCTTAAGTTTGTGAAGATATTTTTGTGTAATTTTGGTAAATATATCTGTTAAAATTGAGATGTCGGTGTTATTTTTATTTTTGCATCATTTAGACAACAATTCAGCTATAGCACCCTGCATATTAATTAGCGAGAAATACAGGATAGGAGAGAGTGTAGAAAAAGGTGGAAAAGGTTGTCTAAGAAAAACTGAATATATTATTGAATAAATTTACTCTTAAGTTTGTGAAGATATTTTTGTGTAATTTTGGTAAATATATCTGTTAAAATTGAGATGTCAGTGTTATTTTTATTTTTGCATCATTTAGACAACAATTCAGCTATAGCACCCTGCATATTAATTAGCGAGAAATACAGGATAGGAGAGAGTGTAGAAAAGGTGGAAAAAGGTTGTCTAAGAAAAACTGAATATATTATTGAATAAATTTACTCTTAAGTTTGTGAAGATATTTTTGTGTAATTTTGGTAAATATATCTGTTAAAATTGAGATGTCGGTGTTATTTTTATTTTTGCATCATTTAGACAACAATTCAGCTATAGCACCCTGCATATTAATTAGCGAGAAATACAGGATAGGGAAGAGTGTAGAAAAAGGTGGAAAAGGTTGTCTAAGAAAAACTGAATATATTATTGAATAAATTTACTCTTAAGTTTGTGAAGATATTTTTGTGTAATTTTGGTAAATATATCTGTTAAAATTGAGATGTCAGTGTTATTTTTATTTTTGCATCATTTAGACAACAATTCAGCTATAGCACCCTGCATATTAATTAGCGAGAAATACAGGATAGGAGAGAGTGTAGAAAAAGGTGGAAAAGGTTGTCTAAGAAAAACTGAATATATTATTGAATAAATTTACTCTTAAAGTTTGTGAAGATATTTTTGTGTAATTTTGGTAAATATATCTGTTAAAATTGAGATGTCGGTATTATTTTTATTTTTGCATCATTTAGACAACAATTCAGCTATAGCACCCTGCATATTAATTAGCGAGAAATACAGGATAGGGAGAGAGTGTAGAAAAAGGTGGAAAAGGTTGTCTAAGAAAAACTGAATATATTATTGAATAAATTTACTCTTAAGTTTGTGAAGATATTTTTGTGTAATTTTGGTATTATATCTGTTAAAATTGAGATGTCGGTATTATTTTATTTTTGCATCATTTAGACATTAATTCAGCTATAGCACCCTGTATTAATTATAGAAATACAGGATAGGAGAGAGTGTAGAAAAAGGTGGAAAAGGTTGTCTAAGAAAAACTGAATATATTATTGAATAAATTTACTCTTAAGTTTGTGAAGATATTTTTGTGTAATTTTGGTAAATATATCTGTTAAAATTGAGATGTCGGTATTATTTTTATTTTTGCATCATTTAGACAACAATTCAGCTATGTGCCCCTGCATATTAATTAGCGAGAAATGCCAGGATAGGAGAGAGTGTAGAAAAAGGTGGAAAAGGTTGTCTAAGAAAAACTGAATATATTATTGAATAAATTTACTCTTAAGTTTGTGAAGATATTTTTGTGTAATTTTAGTAAATATATCTGTTAAAATTGAGGATGTCGGTATTATTTTTATTTTTGCATCATTTAGACAACAATTCAGCTATAGCACCCTGCATATTAGTCAGCGAGAAATACAGGATAGGAGAGAGTGTAGAAAAAGGTGGAAAAGGTTGTCTAAGAAAAACTGAATATATTATTGAATAAATTTACTCTTAAGTTTGTGAAGATATTTTTGTGTAATTTTGGTAAATATATCTGTTAAAATTGAGATGTCAGTGTTATTTTTATTTTTGCATCATTTAGACAACAATTCAGCTATAGCACCCTGCATATTAATTAGCGAGAAATACAGGATAGGAGAGAGTGTAGAAAAAGGTGGGAAAGGTTGTCTAAGAAAAACTGAATATATTGTGAATAAATTTACTCTTAAGTTTGTGAAGATATTTTTGTGTAATTTTGGTAAATATATCTGTTAAAATTGAGATGTCGGTATTATTTTTATTTTTGCATCATTTAGACAACAATTCAGCTATAGCACCCTGCATATTAATTAAGCGAGAAATACAGGATGGGAGAGAGTGTAGAAAAAGGTGGAAAAGGTTGTCTAAGAAAAACTGAATATATTATTGAATAAATTTACTCTTAAGTTTGTGAAGATATTTTTGTGTAATTTTGGTAAATATAATGACCAAGTGAGATGTGACATTATTTTTATTTTTGCATCATTTAGACAACAATTCAGCTATAGCACCCTGCATATTAATTAGCGAAATACAGGATAGGAGAGAGTGTAGAAAAAGGTGGAAAAGGTTGTCTAAGAAAAACTGAATATATTATTGAATAAATTTACTCTTAAGTTTGTGAAGATATTTTTGTGTAATTTTGGTAAATATATCTGTTAAAATTGAGATGTCGGTATTATTTTATTTTTGCATCATTTAGACAACAATTCAGCCACTCTTTTTCCATATTAATTAGCGAGAAATACAGGATAGGAGAGAGTGTAGAAAAAGGTGGAAAAGGTTGTCTAAGAAAAACTGAATATATTATTGAATAAATTTACTCTTAAGTTTGTGAAGATATTTTTGTGTAATTTTGGTAAATATATCTGTTAAAATTGAGATGTCAGTGTTATTTTTATTTTTGCATCATTTAGACAACAATTCAGCTATAGCACCCCTGCATATTAATTAGCGAAATGCAAGGATAGGAGAGAGTGTAGAAAAAGGTGGAAAAGGTTGTCTAAGAAAAACTGAATATATTATTGAATAAATTTACTCTTAAGTTTGTGAAGATATTTTTGTGTAATTTTGGTAAATATATCTGTTAAAATTGAGATGTCAGTGTTATTTTTATTTTTGCATCATTTAGACAACAATTCAGCTATAGCACCCTGCATATTAATTAGCGAGAAATACAGGATAGGAGAGAGTGTAGAAAAAGGTGGAAAAGGTTGTCTAAGAAAAACTGAATATATTATTGAACATTTACTCTTAAGTTTGTGAAGATATTTTTGTGTAATTTTGGTAAATATATCTGTTAAAATTGAGATGTCAGTATTTTTATTTTTGCATCATTTAGACAACAATTCAGCTATAGCACCCTGCATATTAATTAGCGAGAAATACAGGATAGGAGAGAGTGTAGAAAAAAGGTGGAAAAGGTTGTCTAAGAAAAACTGAATATATTATTGAATAAATTTACTCTTAAGTTTGTGAAGATATTTTTGTGTAATTTTGGTAAATATATCTGTTAAAATTGAGATGTCAGTATTATTTTTATTTTTGCATCATTTAGACAACAATTCAGCTATAGCACCCTGCATATTAATTAGCGAGAAATACAGGATAGGAGAGAGTGTAGAAAAGGTGGAAAAGGTTGTCTAAGAAAAACTGAATATATTATTGAATAAATTTACTCTTAAGTTTGTGAAGATATTTTTGTGTAATTTTGGTAAATATATCTGTTAAAATTGAGATGTCAGTATTATTTTTATTTTTGCATCATTTAGACAACAATTCAGCTATAGCACCCTGCATATTAATTAGCCAGAAATACAGGATAGGAGAGAGTGTAGAAAAAGGTGGAAAAGGTTGTCCTAGAGAAAAACTGAATATATTATTGAATAAATTTACTCTTAAGTTTGTGAAGATATTTTTGTGTAATTTTGGTAAATATATCTGTTAAAATTGAGATGTCAGTATTATTTTATTTTTGCATCATTTAGACAACAATTCAGCTATAGCACCCTGCATATTAATTAGCGAGAAATACAGGATAGGAGAGAGTGTAAGAAAAGGTGGAAAAGGTTGTCTAAGAAAAACTGAATATATTATTGAATAAATTTACTCTTAAGTTTGTGAAGATATTTTTGTGTAATTTTGATAAATATATCTGTTAAAATTGAGATGTCGGTGTTATTTTTATTTTTGCATCATTTAGACAACAATTCAGCTATAGCACCCTGCATATTAATTAGCGAGAAATACAGGATAGGAGAGAGTGTAGAAAAAGGTGGAAAAGGTTGTCTAAGAAAAACTGAATATATTATTGAATAAATTTACTCTTAAGTTTGTGAAGATATTTTTGTGTAATTTTGGTAAATATATCTGTTAAAATTGAGATGTCGGTGTTTATTTTTATTTTTGCATCATTTAGACAACAATTCAGCTATAGCACCCTGCATATTAATTAGCGAGAAATACAGGATAGGAGAGAGTGTAGAAAAAGGTGGAAAAGGTTGTCTAAGAAAAACTGAATATATTATTGAATAAATTTACTCTTAAGTTTGTGAAGATATTTTTGTGTAATTTTGGTAAATATATCTGTTAAAATTGAGATGTCGGTGTTATTTTTATTTTTGCATCATTTAGACAACAATTCAAGCTATAGCACCCTGCATATTAATTAGCGAGAAATACAGGATAGGAGAGAGTGTAGAAAAAGGTGGAAAAGGTTGTCTAAGAAAAACTGAATATATTATTGAATAAATTTACTCTTAAGTTTGTGAAGATATTTTTGTGTAATTTTGGTAAATATAACTGTTAAAATTGAGATGTCGGTGTTATTTTTATTTTTGCATCATTTAGACAACAATTCAGCTATAGCACCCTGCATATTAATTAGCGAGAAATACAGGATAGGAGAGAGTGTAGAAAAAGGTGGAAAAGGTTGTCTAAGAAAAACTGAATATATTATTGAATAAATTTACTCTTAAGTTTGTGAAGATATTTTTGTGTAATTTTGGTAAATATATCTGTTAAAATTGAGATGTCGGTGTTATTTTTAATTTTGCATCCATTTTAAGACAACAATTCAGCTATAGCACCCTGCATATTAATTAGCGAGAAATACAGGATAGGAGAGAGTGTAGAAAAAGGTGGAAAAGTTTGTCTAAGAAAAACTGAATATATTATTGAATAAATTACTCTTAAGTTTGTGAAGATATTTTTGTGTAATTTTGGTAAATATATCTGTTAAAATTGAGATGTCGGTGTTATTTTTATTTTTGCATCATTTAGACAACAATTCAGCTATAGCACCCTGCATATTAATTAGCGAGAAATACAGGATAGGAGAGAGTGTAGAAAAAGGTGGAAAAGGTTGTCTAAGAAAAACTGAATATATTATTGAATAAATTTACTCTTAAGTTTGTGAAGATATTTTTGTGTAATTTTGGTAAATATATCTGTTAAAATTGAGATGTCAGTATTATTTTTATTTTTGCATCATTTAGACAACAATTCAGCTATAGCACCTGCATATTAATTAGCGAAAAATACAGGATAGGAGAGAGTGTAGAAAAAGGTGGAAAAGGTTGTCTAAGAAAAACTGAATATATTATTGAATAAATTTACTCTTAAGTTTGTGAAGATATTTTTGTGTAATTTTGGTAAATATATCTGTTAAAATTGAGATGTCAGTATTATTTTTATTTTTGCATCATTTAAGACAACAATTCAGCTATAGCACCCTGCATATTAATTGCTTGAGAAATACAGGATAGGAGAGAGTGTAGAAAAAGGTGGAAAAGGTTGTCTAAGAAAAACTGAATATATTATTGAATAAATTACTCTTAAGTTTGTGAAGATATTTTTGTGTAATTTTGGTAAATATATCTGTTAAAATTGAGATGTCAGTATTATTTTATTTTTTGCATCATTTAGACAACAATTCAGCTATAGCACCCTGCATATTAATTAGCGAGAAATACAGGATAGGAGAGAGTGTAGAAAAAGGTGGAAAAGGTTGTCTAAGAAAAACTGAATATATTATTGAATAAATTTACTCTTAAGTTTGTGAAATATTTTTGTGTAATTTTGGTAAATATATCTGTTAAAATTGAGATGTCAGTATTATTTTTATTTTTGCATCTTTGAACAACAATTCAGCTATAGCACCCTGCATATTAATTAGCGAGAAATACAGGATAGGAGAGAGTGTAGAAAAAGGTGGAAAAGGTTGTCTAAGAAAAACTGAATATATTATTGAATAAATTTACTCTTAAGTTTGTGAAGATATTTTTGTGTAATTTTGGTAAATATATCTGTTAAAATTGAGATGTCAGTGTTATTTTTATTTTTTGCATCATTTAGACAACAATTCAGCTATAGCACCCTGCATATTAATTAGCGAGAAATACAGGATAGGAGAGAGTGTAGAAAAAGGTGGAAAAGGTTGTCTAAGAAAAACTGAATATATTATTGAATAAATTTACTCTTAAGTTTGTGAAGATATTTTTGTGTAATTTTGGTAAATATATCTGTTAAAATTGAGATGTCAGTATTATTTTTATTTTTGCATCATTTAGACAACAATTCAGCTATAGCACCCTGCATATTAATTAGCGAGAAATACAGGATAGGAGAGAGTGTAGAAAAAGGTGGAAAAGGTTGTCTAAGAAAAACTGAATATATTATTGAATAAATTTACTCTTAAGTTTGTGAAGATATTTTTGTGTAATTTTGGTAAATATATCTGTTAAAATTGAGATGTCAGTATTATTTTTATTTTTGCATCATTTAGACAACAATTCAGCTATAGCACCCTGCATATTAATTAGCGAAATACAGGATAGGAGAGAGTGTAGAAAAAGGTGGAAAAAGGTTGTCTAAGAAAAACTGAATATATTATTGAATAAATTTACTCTTAAGTTTGTGAAGATATTTTTGTGTAATTTTGGTAAATATATCTGTTAAAATTGAGATGTCAGTATTATTTTTATTTTTGCATCATTTAGACAACAATTCAGCTATAGCACCCTGCATATTAATTAGCGAGAAATACAGGATAGGAGAGAGTGTAGAAAAAGGTGGAGAAAAGGTTGTCTAAGAAAAACTGAATATATTATTGAATAAATTTACTCTTAAGTTTGTGAAGATATTTTTGTGTAATTTTGGTAAATATATCTGTTAAAATTGAGATGTCAGTGTTATTTTTATTTTTGCATCATTTAGACAACAATTCAGCTATAGCACCCTGCATATTAATTAGCGAGAAATACAGGGGATAGGAGAGAGTGTAGAAAAAGGTGGAAAAGGTTGTCTAAGAAAAACTGAATATATTATTGAATAAATTTACTCTTAAGTTTGTGAAGATATTTTTGTGTAATTTTGGTAAATATATCTGTTAAAATTGAGATGTCGGTGTTATTTTTATTTTTGCATCATTTAGACAACAATTCAGCTATAGCACCCTGCATATTAATTAGCGAGAAATACAGGATAGGAGAGTGTAGAAAAAGGTGGAAAAGGTTGTCTAAGAAAAACTGAATATATTATTGAATAAATTTACTCTTAAGTTTGTGAAGATATTTTTGTGTAATTTTGGTAAATATATCTGTTAAAATTGAGATGTCAGTATTATTTTATTTTTGCATCATTTAGACAACAATTCAGCTATAGCACCCTGCATATTAATTAGCGAGAAATACAGGATAGGAGAGAGTGTAGAAAAAGGTGGAAAAGTTGTCTAAGAAAAACTGAATATATTATTGAATAAATTTACTCTTAAGTTTGTGAAGACATTTTTGTGTAATTTTGTTAAATATATCTGTTAAAATTGAGATGTCAGTATTATTTTATTTTTGCATCATTTAGACAACAATTCAGCTATAGCACCCTGCATATTAATTAAGCGAGAAATACAGGATAGGAGAGAGTGTAGAAAAAGGTGGAAAAGGTTGTCTAAGAAAAACTGAATATATTATTGAATAAATTTACTCTTAAGTTTGTGAAGATATTTTTGTGTAATTTTTGGTAAATATATCTGTTAAAATTGAGATGTCGGTGTTATTTTTATTTTTGCATCATTTAGACAGCAATTCAGCTATAGCACCCTGCATATTTAATTAGCGAGAAATACAGGATAGGAGAGAGTGTAGAAAAAGGTGGAAAAGGTTGTCTAAGAAAAACTGAATATATTATTATTGAATAAATTTACTCTTAAGTTTGTGAAGATATTTTTGTGTAATTTTTTGGTAAATATATCTGTTAAAATTGGGAATGTCAGTATTATTTTTATTTTGCATCATTGTAACAATTAAGCTATAACACCCTGCATATTAATTAAGCGAAAATACAGGATAGGAGAGAGTGTAGAAAAAAGGTGGAAAAGGTTGTCTAAGAAAAACTGAATATATTATTGAATAAATTTACTCTTAAGTTTGTGAAGATATTTTTGTGTAATTTTGGTAAATATATCTGTTTAAAATTGAGATGTCAGTATTATTTTTTATTTTTGCATCATTTAGACAACAATTCAGCTATAGCACCCTGCATATTAATTAGCGAGAAATACAGGATAGGAGAGAGTGTAGAAAAAGGTGGAAAAGGTTGTCTAAGAAAAACTGAATATATTATTGAATAAATTTACTCTTAAGTTTGTGAAGATATTTTTGTGTAATTTTGGTAAATAATATCTGTTAAAATTGAGATGTCAGTATTATTTTTATTTTTGCATCATTTAGACAACAATTCAGCTATAGCACCCTGCATATTAATTAGCGAGAAATACAGGATAGGAGAGAGTGTAGAAAAAAAGGTGGAAAAGGTTGTCTAAGAAAAACTGAATATATTATTGAATAAATTTACTCTTAAGTTTGTGAAGATATTTTTGTGTAATTTTGGTAAATATATCTGTTAAAATTGAGATGTCGGTGTTATTTTTATTTTTGCATCATTTAGACAACAATTCAGCTATAGCACCCTGCATATTAATTAGCGAGAAATACAGGATAGAGAGAGTGTAGAAAAAGGTGGAAAAGGTTGTCTAAGAAAAACTGAATATATTATTGAATAAGTTACCTCTTAAGTTTGTGAAGATATTTTTGTGTAATTTTGGTAAATATATCTGTTAAAATTGAGATGTCGGTGTTATTTTTATTTTTGCATCATTTGAACAACAATTCAGCCATAGCACCCTGCATATTAATTAGCGAGAAATACAGGATAGGAGAGAGTGTAGAAAAAGGTGGAAAAGGTTGTCTAAGAAAAACTGAATATATTGTGAATAAATTTACTCTTAAGTTTGTGAAGATATTTTTGTGTAATTTTGGTAAATATATCTGTTAAAATTGAGATGTCGGTGTTATTTTTATTTTTGCATCATTTAGACAACAATTCAGCTATAGCACCCTGCATATTAATTAGCGAAATACAGGATAGGGAGAGAGTGTAGAAAAAGGTGGAAAAGGTTGTCTAAGAAAAACTGAATATATTATTGAATAAATTCTCTTAAGTTTGTGAAGATATTTTGTCATGGTGGTAAATATATCTGTTAAAATTGAGATGTCGACCTTATTTTATTTTTGCATCATTTAGACAACAATTCAGCTATAGCACCCTGCATATTAATTAGCGAGAAATACAGGATAGGAGAGAGTGTAGAAAAGGTGGAAAAGGTTGTCTAGAGAAAAACTGAATATATTATTGAATAAATTTACTCTTAAGTTTGTGAAGATATTTTTGTGTAATTTTGGTAAATATATCTGTTAAAATTGAGATGTCAGTATTATTTTTATTTTTGCATCATTTAGACAACAATTCAGCTATAGCACCCTGCATATTAATTAGCGAGAAATACAGGATAGGAGAGAGTGTAGAAAAAGGTGGAAAAGGTTGTCTAAGAAAAACTGAATATATTATTGAATAAATTTACTCTTAAGTTTGTGAAGATATTTTTGTGTAATTTTGTTAAATATATCTGTTAAAATTGAGATGTCAGTATTATTTTTATTTTTGCATCATTTAGACAACAATTCAGCTATAGCACCCTGCATATTAATTAGCGAGAAATACAGGATAGGAGAGAGTGTAGAAAAAGGTGGGAAAGGTTGTCTAAGAAAAACTGAATATATTATTGAATAAATTTACTCTTAAGTTTGTGAAGATATTTTTGTGTAATTTTGGTAAATATATCTGTTAAAATTGAGATGTCAGTGTTATTTTTATTTTTGCATCATTTAGACAACAATTCAGCTATAGCACCCTGCATATTAATTAGCGAGAAATACAGGATAGGGAGAGAGTGTAGAAAAAGGTGGAAAAGGTTGTCTAAGAAAAACTGAATATATTATTGAATAAATTTACTCTTAAGTTTGTGAAGATATTTTTGTGTAATTTGGTAAATATATCTGTTAAAATTGAGATGTCAGTATTATTTTATTTTTGCATCATTTGAACAACAATTCAGCTATAGCACCCTGCATATTAATTAGCGAGAAATACAGGATAGGAGAGAGTGTAGAAAAAGGTGGAAAAGGTTGTCTAAGAAAAACTGAATATATTATTGAATAAATTTACTCTTAAGTTTGTGAAGATATTTTTGTGTAATTTTGGTAAATATATCTGTTAAAATTGAGATGTCGGTGTTATTTTTATTTTTGCATCATTTAGACAACAATTCAGCTATAGCACCCTGCATATTAATTAGCGAGAAATACAGGATAGGAGAGAGTGTAGAAAAAGGTGGAAAAGGTTGTCTAAGAAAAACTGAATATATTATTGAATAAATTTACTCTTAAGTTTGTGAAGATATTTTTGTGTAATTTTGGTAAATATATCTGTTAAAATTGAGATGTCAGTATTATTTTATTTTTTTGCATCATTTAGACAACAATTCAGCTATAGCACCCTACTATTAATTAGCGAAATACAGGATAGGAGAGAGTGTAGAAAAAGGTGGAAAAGGTTGTCTAAGAAAAACTGAATATATTATTGAATAAATTTACTCTTAAGTTTGTGAAGATATTTTTGTGTAATTTTGGTAAATATATCTGTTAAAATTGAGATGTCGTGTTATTTTTATTTTTGCATCATTTAGACAACAATTCAGCTATAGCACCCTGCATATTAATTAGCGAGAAATACAGGATAGGAGAGAGTGTAGAAAAAGGTGGAAAGGTTGTCTAAGAAAAACTGAATATATTATTGAATAAATTTACTCTTAAGTTTTGTGAAGATATTTTTGTGTAATTTTGGTAAATATATCTGTTAAAATTGAGATGATGTCAGTGTTATTTTTATTTTTATCCATTTAGACAACAATTCAGCTATAGCACCCTGCATATTAATTAGCGAGAAATACAGGATAGGAGAGAGTGTAGAAAAAGGTGGAAAAGGTTGTCTAAGAAAAACTGAATATATTATTGAATAAATTTACTCTTAAGTTTGTGAAGATATTTTTGTGTAATTTTGGTAAATATATCTGTTAAAATTGAGATGTCAGTATTATTTTTATTTTTGCATCATTTAGACAACAATTCAGCTATAGCACCCTGCATATTAATTAGCCGAAATACAGGATAGGAGAGAGTGTAGAAAAAGGTGGAAAAGGTTGTCTAAGAAAAACTGAATATATTATTGAATAAATTTACTCTTAAGTTTGTGAAGATATTTTTGTGTAATTTTGGTAAATATATCTGTTAAAATTGAGATGTCGGTGTTATTTTTATTTTTGCATCATTTAGACAACAATTCAGCTATGGCACCTGCATATTAATTAGCGAGAAATACAGGATAGGAGAGAGTGTGAAAAGGTGGAAAAGGTTGTCACAGAAAACTGAATATATTATTGAATAAATTTACTCTTAAGTTTGGCAGAAGATATTTTTGTGTAATTTTGGTAAATATATCTGTTAAAATTGAAGGATGTCAGTGTTATTTTTATTTTTGCATCATTTAGACTACAATTCAGCTTCTGCTTTGCCCCTGCATATTAATTAGCGAGAAATACAGGATAGGAGAGAGTGTAGAAAAAGGTGGAAAAGGTTGTCTAAGAAAAACTGAATATATTATTGAATAAATTTACTCTTAAGTTTGTGAAGATATTTTTGTGTAATTTTGGTAAATATATCTGTTAAAATTGAGATGTCAGTGTTATTTTTATTTTTGCATCATTTAGACAACAATTCAGCTATAGCACCCTGCATATTAATTGAGAAATACAGGATAGGAGAGAGTGTAGAAAAAGGTGGAAAAGGTTGTCTAAGAAAAACTGAATATATTATTGAATAAATTTACTCTTAAGTTTGTGAAGATATTTTTGTGTAATTTTGGTAAATATATCTGTTAAAATTGAGATGTCAGTATTATTTTTTATTTTTGCATCATTTAGACAACAATTCAGCTATAGCACCCTGCATATTAATTAGCGAGAAATACAGGATAGGAGAGAGTGTAGAAAAAGGTGGAAAAGGTTGTCTAAGAAAAACTGAATATATTGTGAATAAATTTACTCTTAAGTTTGTGAAGATATTTTTGTGTAATTTTGGTAAATATATCTGTTAAAATTGAGATGTCAGTATTATTTTTATTTTTGCATCATTTAGACAACAATTCAGCTATAGCACCCTGCATATTAATTAGCGAGAAATACAGAGGGATAGGAGAGAGTGTAGAAAAAGGTGGAAAAGGTTGTCTAAGAAAAACTGAATATATTATTGAATAAATTTACTCTTAAGTTTGTGAAGATATTTTGTGTAATTTTGGTAAATATATCTGTTAAAATTGAGATGTCAGTGTTATTTTATTTTTGCATCATTTAGACAACAATTCAGCTATAGCACCCTACTTCAGTAATTAGCGAGAAATACAGGATAGGAGAGAGTGTGAAAAAGGTGGAAAAGGTTGTCTAAGAAAAACTGAATATATTATTGAATAAATTTACTCTTAAGTTTGTGAAGATATTTTTGTGTAATTTTGGTAAATATATCTGTTAAAATTGAGATGTCAGTGTTATTTTTATTTTTTGCATCATTTAGACAACAATTCAGCTGTAGCACCCTGCATATTAATTAGCGAAAATACAGGATAGGAGAGTGTAGAAAAAGGTGGAAAAGGTTGTCTAAGAAAAACTGAATATATTATTGAATAAATTTACTCTTAAGTTTGTGAAGATATTTTTGTGTAATTTTGGTAAATATATCTGTTAAAATTGAGATGTCAGTATTATTTTTATTTTTGCATCATTTAGACAACAATTCAGCTATAGCACCCTGCATATTAATTAGCGAAATACAGGATAGGAGAGTGTAGAAAAAGGTGGAAAAGGTTGTCTAAGAAAAACTGAATATATTATTGAATAAATTTACTCTTAAGTTGTGAGAGATATTTTTGTGTAATTTTGGTAAATATATCTGTTAAAATTGAGATGTCGGTGTTATTTTTATTTTGCATCATTTAGACAACAATTCAGCTATAGCACCCTGCATATTAATTAGCGAGAAATACAGGATAGGAGAGAGTGTAGAAAAGGTGGAAAAGGTTGTCTAAGAAAAAACTGAATATATTATTGAATAAATTTACTCTTAAGTTTGTGAAGATATTTTTGTGTAATTTTGGTAAATATATCTGTTAAAATTGAGATGTGGGTGTTATTTTTATTTTTGCATCATTTAGACAACAATTCAGCTGTGTCTTTCCCTGCATATTAATTAGCGAGAAATACAGGATAGGGAGAGAGTGTAGAAAAAGGTGGAAAAGGTTGTCTAAGAAAAACTGAATATATTATTGAATAAATTTACTCTTAAGTTTGTGAAGATATTTTTGTGTAATTTTGGTAAATATATCTGTTAAAGTGAGATGTCGGTGTTATTTTTATTTTTGCATCATTTAGACAACAATTCAGCTATAGCACCCTGCATATTAATTAGCAGAAATACAGGATAGGAGAGAGTGTGAAAAAGGTGGAAAAGGTTGTCTAGAAAAACTAAATATATTGAATAAATTTACTCTTAAGTTTGTGAAGATATTTTTGTGTAATTTTGGTAAATATATCTGTTAAAATTGAGATGTCGGTGTTATTTTTATTTTTGCATCATTTAGACAACAATTCAGCTACGCACCCTGCATATTAATTAGCGAGAAATACAGGATAGGAGAGAGTGTAGAAAAGGTGGAAAAGGTTGTCTAAGAAAAACTGAATATATTATTGAATAAATTTACTCTTAAGTTTGTGAAGATATTTTTGTGTAATTTTGGTAAATATATCTGTTAAAATTGAGATGTCGGTATTATTTTATTTTTGCATCATTTAGACAACAATTCAGCTATAACACCCTGCATATTAATTAGCGAGAAATACAGGATAGGAGAGAGTGTAGAAAAAGGTGGAAAAGGTTGTCTAAGAAAAACTGAATATATTATTGAATAAATTTACTCTTAAGTTTGTGAAGATATTTTTGTGTAATTTTGGTAAATATATCTGTTAAAATTGAGATGTCGGTATTATTTTTATTTTTGCATCATTTAGACATTAATTCAGCTATAGCACCCACTGCATATTAATTAGCGAGAAATACAGGATAGGAGAGAGTGTAGAAAAAGGTGGAAAAGGTTGTCTAGAAAAACTGAATATATTATTGAATAAATTTACTCTTAAGTTTGTGAAGATATTTTTGTGTAATTTTGGTAAATATATCTGTTAAAATTGAGATGTCGGTATTATTTTATTTTTGCATCATTTAGACAGCAATTCAGCTATAGCACCCTGCATATTAATTAGCGAAATACAGGATAGGAGAGAGTGTAAGAAAAGGTGGAAAAGGTTGTCTAAGAAAAACTGAATATATTATTGAATAAATTTACTCTTAAGTTTGTGAAGATGTTTTTGTGTAATTTTAGGTAAATATATCTGTTAAAATTGAGATGTCGGTATTATTTTTATTTTTGCATCATTTAGACAACAATTCAGCTATAGCACCCTGCATATTAATTAACTGAGAAATACAGGATAGGAGAGAGTGTGAAAAAGGTGGAAAAGGTTGTCACAAAAAAACTGAATATGTTATTAGGAATAAATTTACTCTTAAGTTTGTGAAGATATTTTGTGTAATTTTGATGATATATCTGTTAAAATTGAGATGTCGGTATTATTTTTATTTTTGCATCATTTAGACAACAATTCAGCTATAGCACCCTGCATATTAATTAGCGAGAAATACAGGATAGGAGAGAGTGTAGAAAAAGGTGGAAAAGGTTGTCTAAGAAAAACTGAATATATTATTGAATAAATTTACTCTTAAGTTTGTGAAGATATTTTTGTGTAATTTTGGTAAATATATCTGTTAAAATTGAGATGTCGGTATTATTTTTATTTTTGCATCATTTAGACAACAATTCAGCTATAGCACCCTGCATATTAATTAGCGAGAAATACAGGATAGGAGAGAGTGTAGAAAAGGTGGAAAAGGTTGTCTAAGAAAAACTGAATATATTATTGAATAAATTTACTCTTAAGTTTGTGAAGATATTTTTGTGTAATTTTGGTAAATATATCTGTTAAAATTGAGATGTCGGTATTATTTTTATTTTTGCATCATTTAGACAACAATTCCAGCTATAGCACCCTGCATATTAATTAGCGAGAAATACAGGATAGGAGAGAGTGTAGAAAAAGGTGGAAAAGGTTGTCTAAGAAAAACTGAATATATTATTGAATAAATTTACTCTTAAGTTTGTGAAGATATTTTGTGTAATTTTGGTAAATATATCTGTTAAGAATTGAGATGTCGGTATTATTTTTATTTTTGCATCATTTAGACAACAATTCAGCTATAGCACCCTGCATATTAATTAGCGAGAAATACAGGATAGGAGAGAGTGTAGAAAAAGGTGGAAAAGGTTGTCTAAGAAAAACTGAATATATTATTGAATAAATTTACTCTTAAGTTTGTGAAGATATTTTTGTGTAATTTTAGTAAATATATATTTAAAATTGAGATGTCGGTGTTATTTTTATTTTTTGCATCATTTAGACAACAATTCAAAAACATAGCACCCTGCATATTAATTAGCGAGAAATACAGGATAGGAGAGAGTGTAGAAAAAGGTGGAAAAGGTTGTCTAAGAAAAACTGAATATATTATTGAATAAATTTACTCTTAAGTTTGTGAAGATATTTTTGTGTAATTTTGGTAAATATATCTGTTAAAATTGAGATGTCAGTATTATTTTTATTTTTGCATCATTTAGACAACAATTCAGCTATAGCACCCTGCATATTAATTAGCGAGAAATACCACAGGATAGGAGAGAGTGTAGAAAAAGGTGGAAAAGGTTGTCTAAGAAAAACTGAATATATTATTGAATAAATTTACTCTTTTTTTTTTTTTTGTGAAAGATATTTTTGTGTAATTTTGGTAAATATATCTGTTAAAATTGAGATGTCGGTATTATTTTTATTTTTGCATCATTTAGACAACAATTCAGCTATAGCACCCTGCATATTAATTAGCGAGAAATACAGGATAGGAGAGAGTGTAGAAAAAGGTGGAAAAGGTTGTCTAAGAAAAACTGAATATATTATTGAATAAATTTACTCTTAAGTTTGTGAAGATATTTTGTGTAATTTTGGTAAATATATCTGTTAAAATTGAGATGTCGGTGTTATTTTTATTTTTGCATCATTTAGACAACAATTCAGCTATAGCACCCTGCATATTAATTAGCGAGAAATACAGGATAGGAGAGAGTGTAGAAAAGGTGGAAAAGGTTGTCTAAGAAAAACTGAATATATTATTGAATAAATTTACTCTTAAGTTTGTGAGGGTATTTTTGTGTAATTTTGGTAAATATATCTGTTAAAATTGAGATGTCAGTATTATTTTTATTTTTGCATCATTTAGACAACAATTCAGCTATAGCACCCTGCATATTAATTAGCGAGAAATACAGGATAGGAGAGAGAGTGTAGAAAAAGGTGGAAAAGGTTGTCTAAGAAAAACTGAATATATTATTGAATAAATTTACTCTTAAGTTTGTGAAGATATTTTTGTGTAATTTTGGTAAATATATCTGTTAAAATTGAGATGTCAGTATTATTTTTATTTTTGCATCATTTAGACAACAATTCAGCTATAGCACCCTGCATATTAATTAGAAATACAGGATAGGAGAGAGTGTGAAAAAGATTAGGAAAAGGTTGTCTAAGAAAACTGAATATATTATTGAATAAATTTACTCTTAAGTTTGTGAAGATATTTTTGTGTAATTTTGGTAAATATATCATTGTGCAAGTGGAGATGTCAGTATTATTTTATTTTTGCATCATTTAGACAACAATTCAGCTATAGCACCTGCATATTAATTAGCGAAATACAGGATAGGAGAGAGTGTAGAAAAGGTGGAAAAGGTTGTCTAAGAAAAACTGAATATATTATTGAATAAATTTACTCTTAAGTTTGTGAAGATATTTTTGTGTAATTTTGGTAAATATATCTGTTAAAATTGAGATGTGAATTGTTATTTTTTATTTTTGCATCATTTAGACAACAATTCAGCTATAGCACCCTGCATATTAATTAGCGAGAAATACAGGATAGGAGAGAGTGTAGAAAAAGGTGGAAAAGGTTGTCTAAGAAAAACTGAATATATTATTGAATAAATTTACTCTTAAGTTTGTGAAGATATTTTTGTGTAATTTTGGTAAATATATCTGTTAAAATTGAGATGTCAGTGTTATTTTTATTTTTGCATCATTTAGACAACAATTCAGCTATAGCACCCTGCATATTAATTAGCGAGAAATACAGGATAGGAGAGAGTGTAGAAAAAAGGTGGAAAAGGTTGTCTAAGAAAAACTGAATATATTATTGAATGAATTTACTCTTAAAAGTTTGTGAAGATATTTTTGTGTAATTTTGGTAAATATATCTGTTAAAATTGAGATGTCGGTATTATTTTTATTTTTTTGCATCATTTAGACAACAATTCAGCTATAGCACCCTGCATATTAATTAGCGAGAAATACAGGATAGGGAGAGAGTGTAGAAAAAGTGGAAAAGGTTGTCTAAGAAAAACTGAATATATTATTGAATAAATTTACTCTTAAGTTTGTGAAGATATTTTTGTGTAATTTTGGTAAATATATCTGTTAAAATTGAGATGTCAGTGTTATTTTTATTTTTTTGCATCATTTAGACAACAATTCAGCTATAGCACCCTGCATATTAATTAGCGAGAAATACAGGATAGGAGAGAGTGTAGAAAAAGGTGGAAAAGGTTGTCTAAGAAAAACTGAATATATTATTGAATAAATTTACTCTTAAGTTTGTGAAGATATTTTTGTGTAATTTTGGTAAATATATCTGTTAAAATTGAGGATGTCGGTGTTATTTTTATTTTTGCATCATTTAGACAACAATTCAGCTATAAAAGCACCCTGCATATTAATTAGCGAGAAATACAGGATAGGAGAGAGTGTAGAAAAAGGTGGAAAAGGTTGTCTAAGAAAAACTGAATATATTATTGAATAAATTTACTCTTAAGTTTGTGAAGATATTTTTGTGTAATTTTGGTAAATATATCTGTTAAAATTGAGATGTCAGTGTTATTTTTATTTTGCATCATTTAGACAACAATTCAGCTATAGCACCCTGCATATTAATTAGCGAGAAATACAGGATAGGAGAGAGTGTAGAAAAAGGTGGAAAAGGTTGTCTAAAAGAAGCAGATATATTATTGAATAAATTTACTCTTAAGTTTGTGAAGATATTTTTGTGTAATTTTGGTAAATATATCTATTTAAAATTGAGATGTGATTATTTATTTTTATTTTTGCATCATTTAGACAACAATTCAGCTATAGCACCCTGCATATTAATTAGCGAGAAATACAGGATAGGAAGAGTGTAGAAAAAGGTGGAAAAGGTTGTCTAAGAAAAACTGAATATATTATTGAATAAATTTACTCTTAAGTTTGTGAAGATATTTTTGTGTAATTTTGGTAAATATATCTGTTAAAATTGAGATGTCGGTATTATTTTTATTTTTGCATCATTTAGGCAACAATTCAGCTATAGCACCCTGCATATTAATTAGCGAGAAATACAGGATAGGAGAGAGTGTAGAAAAAGGTGGAAAAGGTTGTCTAAGAAAAACTGAATATATTATTGAATAAATTTACTCTTAAGTTTGTGAAGATATTTTTGTGTAATTTTGGTAAATATATCTGTTAAAATTGAGATGTCAGTATTATTTTTATTTTTGCATCATTTAGACAACAATTCAGCTATAGCACCCTGCATATTAATTAGCGAGAAATACAGGATAGGAGAGAGTGTAGAAAAAGGTGGAAAAGGTTGTCTAGAAAAACTGAATATATTATTGAATAAATTTACTCTTAAGTTTTGTGAAGATATTTTGTGTAATTTTGGTAAATATATCTGTTAAAATTGAGATGTCGGTGTTATTTTTATTTTTGCATCATTTAGACAACAATTCAAGCTATAGCACCCTGCATATTAATTAGCGAGAAATACAGGATAGGAGAGAGTGTAGAAAAAGGTGGAAAAGGTTGTCTAAGAAAAACTGAATATATTATTGAATAAATTTACTCTTAAGTTTGTGAAGATATTTTTGTGTAATTTTGGTAAATATATCTGTTAAAATTGAGATGTCGGTGTTATTTTTATTTTTGCATCATTTAGACAACAATTCAGCTATAGCACCCTGCATATTAATTAGCGAGAAATACAGGATAGGAGAGAGTGTAGAAAAAGGTGGAAAAGGTTGTCTAAGAAAAACTGAATATATTATTGAATAAATTTACTCTTAAGTTTGTGAAGACATTTTTGTGTAATTTTGGTAAATATATCTGTTAAAATTGAGATGTCGGTGTTATTTTTTATTTTTGCATCATTTGAACAACAATTCAGCTATAGCACCCTGCATATTAATTAGCGAGAAATACAGGATAGGAGAGAGTGTGAAAAAGGTGGAAAAGGTTGTCTAAGAAAAACTGAATATATTATTGAATAAATTTACTCTTAAGTTTGTGAAGATATTTTTGTGTAATTTTGGTAAATATATCTGTTAAAATTGAGATGTGATTAATTATTTTTTATTTTTGCATCATTTAGACAACAATTCAGCTATAGCACCCTGCATATTAATTAGCGAAATACAGGATAGGAGGGAGTGTAGAAAAAGGTGGAAAAGGTTGTCTAAGAAAAACTGAATATATTGAATAAATTTACTCTTAAGTTTGTGAAGACATTTTTGTGTAATTTTGGTAAATATATCTGTTAAAATTGAGATAATAGGTGTTATTTTTATTTTTGCATCATTTAGACAACAATTCAGCTATAGCACCCTGCATATTAATTAGCGAGAAATACAGGATAGGAGAGTGTAGAAAAAGATTGGAAAAGGTTGTCTAAGAAAAACTGAATATATTATTGAATAAATTTACTCTTAAGTTTGTGAAGACATTTTTGTGTAATTTTGGTAAATATATCTGTTAAAATTGAGATGTCGGTGTTATTTTTATTTTTGCATCATTTAGACAACAATTCAGCTATAGCACCCTGCATATTAATTAGCGAAAATACAGGATAGGAGAGAGTGTAGAAAAAGGTGGAAAAGGTTGTCTAAGAAAAACTGAATATATTATTGAATAAATTTACTCTTAAGTTTGTGAAGACATTTTTGTGTAATTTTGGTAAATATATCTGTAAAATTGAGATATTCGTGTTATTTTTATTTTTATCATTTGAACAACAATTCAGCTATAGCACCCTGCATATTAATTAGCGAGAAATACAGGATAGGAGAGAGTGTGAAAAAGATTGGGAAAGGTTGTCTAAGAAAAACTGAATATATTATTGAATAAATTTGCTCTTAAGTTTGTGAAGACATTTTTGTGTAATTTTGGTAAATATATCTGTTAAAATTGAGATGTCGGTGTTATTTTTATTTTTGCATCATTTATTGAACAACAATTCAGCTATAGCACCCTGCATATTAATTTAAGCCGAAATACAGGATAGGAGAGAGTGTAGAAAAGGTGGAAAAGGTTGTCTGAAAAACTGAATATATTATTGAATAAATTTACTCTTAAGTTTGTGAAGACATTTTTGTGTAATTTTGGTAAATATATCTGTTAAAATTGAGATGTCGGTGTTATTTTTTATTTTGCATCATTTAGACAACAATTCAGCTATAGCACCCTGCATATTAATTAGCGAGAAATACAAGGATAGGAGAGAGTGTGAAAAAGGTGGAAAAGGTTGTCTAAGAAAAACTGAATATATTATTGAATAAATTTACTCTTAAGTTTGTGAAGACATTTTTGTGTAATTTTGGTAAATATATCTGTTAAAATTGAGATGTCGGTGTTATTTTTATTTTTGCATCATTTAGACAACAATTCAGCTATAGCACCCTGCATATTAATTAGCGAGAAATACAGGATAGGAGAGAGTGTAGAAAAAGGTGGAAAAGGTTGTCTAAGAAAAACTGAATATATTATTGAATAAATTTACTCTTAAGTTTGTGAAGACATTTTTGTGTAATTTTGGTAAATATATCTGTTAAAATTGAGATGTCAGTATTATTTTTATTTTTGCATCATTTAGACAACAATTCAGCTATAGCACCCTGCATATTAATTAAGCAGAAATACAGGATAGGAGAGAGTGTAGAAAAGGTGGAAAAGGTTGTCTAAGAAAAACTGAATATATTATTGAATAAATTTACTCTTAAGTTTGTGAAGATATTTTTGTGTAATTTTGGTAAATATATCTGTTAAAATTGAGATGTCGGTGTTATTTTATTTTTGCATCATTTAGACAACAATTCAGCTATAACACCCTGCATATTAATTAGCGAGAAATACAGGATAGGAGAGAGTGTAGAAAAAGGTGGAAAAGGTTGTCTAAGAAAAACTGAATATATTATTGAATAAATTTACTCTTAAGTTTGTGAAGATATTTTTGTGTAATTTTGGTAAATATATCTGTTAAAATTGAGATGTCAGTGTTATTTTTATTTTTGCATCATTTAGACAACAATTCAGCTATAGCACACTGCATATTAATTCCAATGAGAAATACAGGATAGGAGAGAGTGTAGAAAAAGGTGGAAAAGGTTGTCTAAGAAAAACTGAATATATTATTGAATAAATTTACTCTTAAGTTTGTGAATATTTTTGTGTAATTTTTGGTAAATATATCTGTTAAAATTGAGATTAATAGGTATTATTTTTATTTTTGCATCATTTGGGCAACAATTCAGCTATAGCACCCTGCATATTAATTAGCGAGAAATACAGGATAGGAGAGAGTGTGAAAAAGGTGGAAAAAGGTTGTCTAAGAAAAACTGAATATATTATTGAATAAATTTACTCTTAAGTTTGTGAAGATATTTTTGTGTAATTTTGGTAAATATATCTGTTAAAATTGAGATGTCGGTGTTATTTTTATTTTTGCATCATTTAGACAACAATTCAGCTATAGCACCCTGCATATTAATTAGCCAAGAAATACAGGATAGGAAAGTGTAGAAAAAGGTGGAAAAGGTTGTCTAAGAGAGAGAAAAACTGAATATATTATTGAATAAAATTTACTCTTAAGTTTGTGAAGATATTTTTTGTGTAATTTTGGTAATATATCTCATTTAAAATTGAGATGTCAGTGTTATTTTTTATTTTTGCATCATTTAGACAACAATTCAGCTATAGCACCCTGCATATTAATTAGCGAGAAATACAGGATAGGAGAGTGTAGAAAAAGGTGGAAAAGGTTGTCTAAGAAAAACTGAATATATTATTGAATAAATTTTACTCATAAGTTTGTGAAGATATTTTTTGTGTAATTTTGGTAAATATATCTGTTAAAATTGAGATGTCAGTGTTATTTTTATTTTGCATCATTTAGACAACAATTCAGCTATAGCACCCTGCATATTAATTAGCGAGAAATACAGGATAGGAGAGAGTGTAGAAAAAGGTGGAAAAGGTTGTCTAAGAAAAACTGAAAATATATTATTGAATAAATTTACTCTTAAGTTTGTGAAGATATTTTTGTGTAATTTTGGTAAATATATCTGTTAAAATTGAGATATCGTGTTATTTTTATTTTTGCATCATTTAGACAACAATTCAGCTATAGCACCCTGCATATTAATTAGCGAGAAATACAGGATAGGAGAGAGTGTAGAAAAAGGTGGAAAAGGTTGTC
Source organism: Ascarosepion bandense (assembly GCA_037127315.1). Classification (NCBI taxonomy): domain Eukaryota; kingdom Metazoa; phylum Mollusca; class Cephalopoda; order Sepiida; family Sepiidae; genus Ascarosepion; species Ascarosepion bandense. The sequence continues at coordinate 75,403 of JBBBDQ010024492.1, forward strand.
TAAGAAAAACTGAATATATTATTGAATAAATTTACTCTTAAGTTTGTGAAGATATTTTGTTAATTTTGGTAAATATATCTGTTAAAATTGAGATGTCAGTGTTATTTTTATTTTTGCATCATTTAGACAACAATTCAGCTATAGCACCCTGCATATTAATTAGCTAGAAGCACAGGATAGGAGAGAGTGTAGAAAAAGGTGGAAAAGGTTGTCTAAGAAAAACTGAATATATTATTGAATAAATTTACTCTTAAGTTTGTGAAGATATTTTTGTGTAATTTTGGTAAATATATCTGTTAAAATTGAGATGTCGGTGTTATTTTTATTTTTTGCATCATTTAGACAACAATTCAGCTATAGCACCCTGCATATTAATTAGCGAGAAATACAGGATAGGAGAGAGTGTAGAAAAAGGTGGAAAAGGTTGTCTAAGAAAAACTGAATATATTATTGAATAAATTTACTCTTAAGTTTGTGAAGATATTTTTGTGTAATTTGGTAAATATATCTGTTAAAATTGAGATGTCAGTGTTATTTTTATTTTTGCATCATTTAGACAACAATTCAGCTATAGCACCCACTGCATATTAATTAGCGAGAAATACAGGAGGATAGGAAGTGTAGAAAAAGGTGGAAAAGGTTGTCTAAGAAAAAACTGAATATATTATTGAATAAATTTACTCTTAAGTTTGTGAAGATATTTTTGTGTAATTTTGGTAAATATATCTGTTAAAATTGAGATGTCGGTGTTATTTTTATTTTGCATCATTTAGACAACAATTCAGCTATAGCACCCTGCATATTAATTAGCGAGAAATACAGGATAGGAGAGAGTGTAGAAAAAGGTGGAAAGGTTGTCTAAGAAAAACTGAATATATTATTGAATAAATTTACTCTTAAGTTTGTGAAGATATTTTTGTGTAATTTTGGTAAATATATCTGTTAAAATTGAATGTCGGTGTTATTTTTATTTTTTTGCATCATTTAGACAACAATTCAGCTATAGCACCCTGCATATTAATTAGCGAGAAATACAGGATAGGAGAGAGTGTAGAAAAAGGTGGAAAAGGTTGTCTAAGAAAAACTGAATATATTATTGAATAAATTTACTCTTAAGTTTGTGAAGACATTTTTGTGTAATTTTGGTAAATATATCTGTTAAAATTGAGATGTCGGTGTTATTTTTATTTTTGCATCATTTAGACAACAATTCAGCTATAGCACCCTGCATATTAATTGGCAGAGAAATACAGGATAGGAGAGAGTGTAGAAAAAGGTGGAAAAGGTTGTCTAAGAAAAACTGAATATATTATTGAATAAATTTACTCTTAAGTTTGTGAAGACATTTTTGTGTAATTTTGGTAAATATATCTGTTAAAATTGAGATGTCGGTGTTATTTTATTTTTGCATCATTTAGACAACAATTCAGCTATAGCACCCTGCATATTAATTAGCGAGAAATACAGGATAGGAGAGAGTGTAGAAAAAGGTGGAAAAAGGTTGTCTAAGAAAAACTGAATATATTATTGAATAAATTTACTCTTAAGTTTGTGAAGACATTTTTGTGTAATTTTGGTAAATATATCTGTTAAAATTGAGATGTCGGTGTTATTTTTATTTTTGCATCATTTAGACAACAATTCAGCTATAGCACCCTGCATATTAATTAGCGAGAAATACAGGATAGGAGAGAGTGTAGAAAAAGGTGGAAAAGGTTGTCTAAGAAAAACTGAATATATTATTGAATAAATTTACTCTTAAGTTTGTGAAGACATTTTTGTGTAATTTTGGTAAATATATCTGTTAAAATTGAGATGTCGGTGTTATTTTTATTTTTGCATCATTTAGACAACAATTCAGCTATAGCACCCTGCATATTAATTAGCGAGAAATACAGGATAGGAGAGAGTGTAGAAAAAGGTGGAAAAGGTTGTCTAAGAAAAACTGAATATATTATTGAATAAATTTACTCTTAAGTTTGTGAAGATATTTTTGTGTAATTTTGGTAAATATATCTGTTAAAATTGAGATGTCGGTGTTATTTTTATTTTTGCATCATTTAGACAACAATTCAGCTATAGCACCCTGCATATTAATTAGCGAGAAATACAGGATAGGAGAGAGTGTAGAAAAGGTGGAAAAGGTTGTCTAAGAAAAACTGAATATATTATTGAATAAATTTACTCTTAAGTTTGTGAAGACATTTTTGTGTAATTTTGGTAAATATATCTGTTAAAATTGAGATGTCGGTGTTATTTTTATTTTTGCATCATTTAGACAACAATTCAGCTATAGCACCCTGCATATTAATTAGCGAGAAATACAGGATAGGAGAGAGTGTAGAAAAAGGTGGAAAAGGTTGTCTAGAAAAACTGAATATATTATTGAATAAATTTACTCTTAAGTTTGTGAAGACATTTTTGTGTAATTTTGGTAAATATATCTGTTAAAATTGAGATGTCAGTATTATTTTTATTTTTGCATCATTTAGACAACAATTCAGCTATAGCACCCTGCATATTAATTAGCGAGAAATACAGGATAGGAGAGAGTGTAGAAAAAGGTGGAAAAGGTTGTCTAAGAAAAACTGAATATATTATTGAATAAATTTACTCTTAAGTTTGTGAGAATGTTTTGTGTAATTTTGGTAAATATATCTGTTAAAATTGAGATGTCGGTGTTATTTTTATTTTTGCATCATTTAGACAACAATTCAGCTATAGCACCCTGCATATTAATTAGCGAGAAATACAGGATAGGAGGGTGTAGAAAAAGGTGGAAAAGGTTGTCTAAGAAAAACTGAATATATTATTGAATAAATTTACTCTTAAGTTTGTGAAGATATTTTTGTGTAATTTTGGTAAATATATCTGTTAAAATTGAAGGATGTCAGTGTTATTTTTATTTTTGCATCATTTAGACAACAATTCAGCTATAGCACCCTGCATATTAATTAGCGAGAAATACAGGATAGGGAGAGAGTGTAGAAAAGGTGGAAAAGGTTGTCTAAGAAAAACTGAATATATTATTGAATAAATTTACTCTTAAGTTTGTGAAGATATTTTTGTACAATTTTGGTAAATATATCTGTTAAAATTGAGATGTGGGTATTGCTTTTATTTTTGCATCATTTGAACAAGCAATTCAGCTATAGCACCCTGCATATTAATTAGCGAGAAATACAGGATAGGAGAGAGTGTAGAAAAAGGTGGAAAAGGTTGTCTAAGAAAAACTGAATATATTATTGAATAAATTTACTCTTAAGTTTGTGAAGATATTTTTGTGTAATTTTGGTAAATATATCTGTTAAAATTGAGATGTCGGTGTTATTTTTATTTTTGCATCATTTAGACAACAATTCAGCTATAGCACCCTGCATATTAATTAGCGAAATACAGGATAGGAGAGAGTGTAGAAAAAGGTGGAAAAGGTTGTCTAAGAAAAACTGAATATATTATTGAATAAATTTACTCTTAAGTTTTGTGAAGATATTTTTGTGTAATTTTGGTAAATATATCTGTTAAAATTGAGATGTCAGTGTTATTTTTATTTTTGCATCATTTAGACAACAATTCAGCTATAGCACCCTGCATATTAATTAGCGAGAAATACAGGATAGGAGAGAGTGTAGAAAAAGGTGGAAAAGGTTGTCTAAGAAAAAACTGAATATATTATTGAATAAATTTACTCTTAAGTTTGTGAAGATATTTTTGTGTAATTTTGGTAAATATATCTGTTAAAATTGAGATGTCGGTGTTATTTTATTTTTGCATCATTTAGACAACAATTCAGCTATAGCACCCTGCATATTAATTAGCGAGAAATACAGGATAGGAGAGAGTGTAGAAAAAGGTGGAAAAGGTTGTCTAAGAAAAACTGGATATATTATTGAATAAATTTACTCTTAAGTTTGTGAAGATATTTTTGTGTAATTTTGGTAAATATATCTGTTAAAATTGAGATGTCGGTGTTATTTTATTTTTGCATCATTTAGACAACAATTCAGCTATAGCACCCTGCATATTAATTAGCGAAATACAGGATAGGAGAGAGTGTAGAAAAAGGTGAAAAGGTTGTCTAAGAAAAACTGAATATATTGAATAAATTTACTCTTAAGTTTGTGAAGACATTTTTGTGTAATTTTGGTAAATATATCTGTTAAAATTGAGATGTCGGTGTTATTTTTATTTTTGCATCATTTAGACAACAATTCAGCTATAGCACCCTGCATATTAATTAAGCGAGAAATACAGGATAGGAGAGAGTGTAGAAAAAGATGAAAAAAGGTTGTCTAAGAAAAACTGAATATATTATTGAATAAATTTACTCTTAAGTTTGTGAAGATATTTTTGTGTAATTTTGGTAAATATATCTGTTAAAATTGAAGGATGTCGGTGTTATTTTTATTTTTGCATCATTTAGACAACAATTCAGCTATAGCACCCTGCATATTAATTAGCGAGAAATACAGGATAGGAGAGAGTGTAGAAAAAGGTGGAAAAGGTTGTCTAAGAAAAACTGAATATATTATTGAATAAATTTACTCTTAAGTTTGTGAAGACATTTTTGTGTAATTTTGGTAAATATATCTGTTAAAATTGAGATGTCGGTGTTATTTTTATTTTTGCATCATTTAGACAACAATTCAGCTATAGCACCCTGCATATTAATTAGCGAGAAATACAGGATAGGAGAGAGTGTAGAAAAAGGTGGAAAAGGTTGTCTAAGAAAAACTGAATATATTATTGAATAAATTTACTCTTAAGTTTGTGAAGACATTTTTGTGTAATTTTGGTAAATATATCTGTTAAAATTGAGATGTCAGTATTATTTTTATTTTTGCATCATTTAGACAACAATTCAGCTATAGCACCCTGCATATTAATTAGCGAGAAATACAGGATAGGAGAGAGTGTAGAAAAAGGTGGAAAAGGTTTGTCTAAGAAAAACTGAATATATTATTGAATAAATTTACTCTTAAGTTTGTGAAGATATTTTTGTGTAATTTTGGTAAATATGTCTGTTAAAATTGAGATGTCGGTGTTATTTTTATTTTGCATCATTTAGACAACAATTCAGCTATAGCACCTGCATATTAATTAGCGAGAAATACAGGATAGGAGAGAGTGTAGAAAAAGGTGGAAAAGGTTGTCTAAGAAAAACTGAATATTATTGAATAAATTTACTCTTAAGTTTGTGAAGATATTTTTGTGTAATTTTGGTAAATATATCTGTTAAAATTGAGATGTCAGTGTTATTTTTATTTTTGCATCATTTAGACAACAATTCAGCTATAGCACCCTGCATATTAATTAGCGAGAAATACAGGATAGGAGAGAGTGTAGAAAAAGGTGGAAAAGGTTGTCTAAGAAAAACTGAATATATTATTGAATAAATTTACTCTTAAGTTTGTGAAGATATTTTTGTGTAATTTTGGTAAATATATCTGTTAAAATTGAGATGTCGGTATTATTTTTATTTTTGCATCATTTAGACAACAATTCAGCTATAGCACCCTGCATATTAATTAAGCGAGAAATACAGGATAGGAGAGAGTGTAGAAAAAGGTGGAAAAGGTTGTCTAAGAAAAACTGAATATATTATTGAATAAATTTACTCTTAAGTTTGTGAAGATATTTTTGTGTAATTTTGGTAAATATATCTGTTAAAATTGAGATGTCGGTGTTATTTTATTTTTGCATCATTTAGACAACAATTCAGCTATAGCACCCTGCATATTAATTAGCGAGAAATACAGGATAGGAGAGAGTGTAGAAAAAGGTAGAAAAAGGTTGTCTAAGAAAAACTGAATATATTATTGAATAAATTTACTCTTAAGTTTGTGAAGATATTTTTGTGTAATTTTGGTAAATATATCTGTTAAAATTGAGATGTCAGTGTTATTTTTATTTTTGCATCATTTAGACAACAATTCAGCTATAGCACCCTGCATATTAATTAGCGAGAAATACAGGATAGGAGAGAGTGTAGAAAAAGGTGGAGAAAGGTTGTCTAAGAAAAACTGAATATATTATTGAATAAATTTACTCTTAAGTTTGTGAAGATATTTTTGTGTAATTTTGGTAAATATATCTGTTAAAATTGAGATGTCGGTGTTATTTTTATTTTTGCATCATTTAGACAACAATTCAGCTATAGCACCCTGCATATTAATTAGCGAAATACAGGATAGGAGAGAGTGTAGAAAAAGGTGGGGAAAAGGTTGTCTAAGAAAAACTGAATATATTATTGAATTAAATTTACTCTGCGTTTGTGAAGATATTTTGTGTAATTTTGGTAAATATATCTGTTAAAATTGAGATGTCGGTGTTATTTTTATTTTTGCATCATTTAGACAACAATTCAGCTATAGCACCCTGCATATTAATTAGCGAGAAATACAGGATAGGAGAGAGTGTAGAAAAAGGGTGGAAAAGGTTGTCTAAGAAAAACTGAATATATTATTGAATAAATTTACTCTTAAGTTTGTGAAGACATTTTTGTGTAATTTTGGTAAATATATCTGTTAAAATTGAGATGTCGGTGTTATTTTTATTTTTGCATCATTTAGACAACAATTCAGCTATAGCACCCTGCATATTAATTAGCGAAATACAGGATAGGAGAGAGTGTAGAAAAAGGGTGAAAAGATTGTCAGGAAAGCTGAATATATTATTGAATAAATTTACTCTTAAGTTTGTGAAGATATTTTTGTGTAATTTTGGTAAATATATCTGTTAAAATTGAGATATTAAATTATTATTTTATTTTTGCATCATTTAGACAACAATTCAGCTATAGCACCCTGCATATTAATTAGCGAAATACAGGATAGGAGAGAGTGTGAAAAAGGTGGAAAAGGTTGTCTAAGAAAAACTGAATATATTATTGAATAAATTTACTCTTAAGTTTGTGAAGACATTTTTGTGTAATTTTGGTAAATATATCTGTTAAAATTGAGATGTCGGTGTTATTTTTATTTTTGCATCATTTAGACAACAATTCAGCTATAGCACCCTGCATATTAATTAGCGAGAAATACAGGATAGGAGAGTGTAGAAAAAGGTGGAAAAGGTTGTCTAAGAAAAACTGAATATATTATTGAATAAATTTACTCTTAAGTTTGTGAAGACATTTTTGTGTAATTTTGGTAAATATATCTGTTAAAATTGAGATGTCGGTGTTATTTTTATTTTTGCATCATTTAGACAACAATTCAGCTATAGCACCCTGCATATTAATTAGCGAGAAATACAGGATAGGAGAGAGTGTGAAAAAGGTGGAAAAGGTTGTCTAAGAAAAACTGAATATATTATTGAATAAATTTACTCTTAAGTTTGTGAAGACATTTTGTGTAATTTTTTGGTAAATATATCTGTTAAAATTGAGATGTCGGTGTTATTTTTATTTTGCATCATTTAGACAACAATTCAGCTATAGCACCCTGCATATTAATTAGCGAAATACAGGATAGGAAGAGTGTAAGAAAAGGTGGAAAAGGTTGTCTAAGAAAAACTGAATATATTATTGAATAAATTTACTCTTAAGTTTGTGAAGATATTTTTGTGTAATTTTGGTAAATATATCTGTTAAAATTGAGATGTCGGTGTTATTTTTGTTTGCATCATTTAGACAACAATTCAGCTATAGCACCCTGCATATTAATTAGCGAGAAATACAGGATAGGGAGAGAGTGTAGAAAAAGGTGGAAAAGGTTGTCTAAGAAAAACTGAATATATTATTGAATAAATTTACTCTTAAGTTTGTGAAGACATTTTTGTGTAATTTTGGTAAATATATCTGTTAAAATAGAGATGTCAGTATTATTTTTATTTTTTGCATCATTTAGACAACAATTCAGCTATAGCACCCTGCATATTAATTAGCGAGAAATACAGGATAGGAGAGAGTGTAGAAAAAGGTGGAAAAGGTTGTCTAAGAAAAACTGAATATATTATTGAATAAATTTACTCTTAAGTTTGTGAAGATATTTTTGTGTAATTTTGGTAAATATATCTGTTAAAATTGAGATGTCGGTGTTATTTTTATTTTGCATCATTTAGACAACAATTCAGCTATAGCACCCTGCATATTAATTAGCGAGAAATACAGGATAGGAGAGAGTGTAGAAAAAGGTGGAAAAGGTTGTCTAAGAAAAACTGAATATATTATTGAATAAATTTACTCTTAAGTTTGTGAAGATATTTTTGTGTAATTTTGGTAAATATATCTGTTAAAATTGAGATGTCAGTGTTATTTTTATTTTTGCATCATTTAGACAACAATTCAGCTATAGCACCCTGCATATTAATTAGCGAGAAATACAGGATAGGAGAGTGTAGAAAAAGGTGGAAAAGGTTGTCTAAGAAAAACTGAATATATTATTGAATAAATTTACTCTTACGTTTGTGAAGATATTTTTGTGTAATTTGGTAAATATATCTGTTAAAATTGAGATGTCGGTATTATTTTTATTTTTGCATCATTTAGACAACAATTCAGCTATAGCACCCTGCATATTAATTAGCGAGGAAATACAGGATAGGAGAGAGAGTGTAGAAAAAGGTGGAAAAGGTTGTCTAAGAAAAACTGAATATATTATTGAATAAATTTACTCTTAAGTTTGTGAAGATATTTTTGTGTGTAATTTTGGTAAATATATCTGTTAAAATTGAGATGTCGGTGTTATTTTTATTTTTGCATCATTTAGACAACAATTCAGCTATAGCACCCTGCATATTAATTAGCGAAATACAGGATAGGAGAGAGTGTAAGAAAAGGTGGAAAAGGTTGTCTAAGAAAAACTGAATATATTATTGAATAAATTTACTCTTAAGTTTGTGAAGATATTTTTGTGTAATTTTGGTAAATATATCTGTTAAAATTGAGATGTCAGTGTTATTTTTATTTTTGCATCATTTAGACAACAATTCAGCTATAGCACCCTGCATATTAATTAGCGAGAAATACAGGATAGGAGAGAGTGTAGAAAAAGGTGGAAAAGGTTGTCTAAGAAAAACTGAATATATTATTGAATAAATTTACTCTTAAGTTTGTGAAGATATTTTTGTGTAATTTTGGTAAATATATCTGTTAAAATTGAGATGTCAGTGTTATTTTTATTTTTGCATCATTTAGACAACAATTCAGCTATAGCACCCTGCATATTAATTAGCGAAATACAGGATAGGAGAGAGTGTAGAAAAGGTGGAAAAGGTTGTCTAAGAAAAACTGAATATATTATTGAATAAATTTACTCTTAAGTTTGTGAAGATATTTTTGTGTAATTTTGGTAAATATATCTGTTAAAATTGAGATGTCGGTGTTATTTTTATTTTGCATCATTTAGACAACAATTCAGCTATAGCACCCTGCATATTAATTAGCGAAATACAGGATAGGAGAGAGTGTAGAAAAAGGTGGAAAAGGTTGTCTAAGAAAAACTGAATATATTATTGAATAAATTTACTCTTAAGTTTGTGAAGACATTTTTGTGTAATTTTGGTAAATATATCTGTTAAAATTGAGATGTCAGTATTATTTTTATTTTTGCATCATTTAGACAACAATTCAGCTATAGCACCCTGCATATTAATTAGCGAGAAATACAGGATAGGAGAGAGTGTAGAAAAAGGTGGAAAAAGGTTGTCTAAGAAAAACTGAATATATTATTGAATAAAATTTACTCTTAAGTTTGTGAAGATATTTTTGTGTAATTTTGGTAAATATATCTGTTAAAATTGAGATGTCGGTGTTATTTTTATTTTTGCATCATTTAGACAACAATTCAGCTATAGCACCCTGCATATTAATTAGCGAGAAATACAGGATAGGAGAGAGTGTAGAAAAAGGTGGAAAAGGTTGTCTAAGAAAAACTGAATATATTATTGAATAAATTTACTCTTAAGTTTGTGAAGATATTTTTGTGTAATTTTGGTAAATATATCTGTTAAAATTGAGATGTCAGTGTTATTTTTATTTTTGCATCATTTGAACAACAATTCAGCTATAGCACCCTGCATATTAATTAGCGAGAAATACAGGATAGGAGAGAGTGTAGAAAAAGGTGGAAAAGGTTGTCTAAGAAAAACTGAATATATTATTGAATAAATTTACTCTTAAGTTTGTGAAGATATTTTTGTGTAATTTTGGTAAATATATCTGTTAAAATTGAGATGTCGGTGTTATTTTTATTTTTGCATCATTTAGACAACAATTCAGCTATAGCACCCTGCATATTAATTAGCGAGAAATACAGGATAGGAGAGTGTAGAAAAAGGTGGAAAGGTTGTCTAAGAAAAACTGAATATATTATTGAATAAATTTACTCTTAAGTTTGTGAAGATATTTTTGTGTAATTTTGGTAAATATATCTGTTAAAATTGAGATGTCGGTGTTATTTTTTATTTTTGCATCATTTAGACAACAATTCAGCTATAGCACCCTGCATATTAATTAGCAGAAATACAGGATAGGAGAGAGTGTAGAAAAAGGTGGAAAAGATTTGTCTAAGAAAAACTGAATATATTATTGAATAAATTTACTCTTAAGTTTGTGAAGATATTTTTGTGTAATTTTGGTAAATATATCTGTTAAAATTGAGATGTCGGTGTTATTTTTATTTTTGCATCATTTAGACAACAATTCAGCTATAGCACCCTGCATATTAATTAGCGAGAAATACAGGATAGGAGAGTGTAGAAAAAGGTGGAAAAGGTTGTCTAAGAAAAACTGAATATATTATTGAATAAATTTACTCTTAAGTTTGTGAAGACATTTTTTGTGTAATTTTGGTAAATATATCTGTTAAAATTGAGATGTCGGTGTTATTTTTATTTTTGCATCATTTAGACAACAATTCAGCTATAGCACCCTGCATATTAATTAGCGAGAAATACAGGATAGGAGAGAGTGTAGAAAAAGGTGGAAAAGGTTGTCTAAAAACTGAATATATTATTGAATAAATTTACTCTTAAGTTTGTGAAGACATTTTTGTGTAATTTTGGTAAATATATCTGTTAAAATTGAGATGTCGGTGTTATTTTTATTTTTGCATCATTTAGACAACAATTCAGCTATAGCACCCTGCATATTAATTAGCGAGAAATACAGGATAGGAGAGAGTGTAGAAAAGGTGGAAAAGGTTGTCTAAGAAAAACTGAATATATTATTGAATAAATTTACTCTTAAGTTTGTGAAGATATTTTTGTGTAATTTTGGTAAATATATCTGTTAAAATTGAGATGTCGGTGTTATTTTTATTTTTGCATCATTTAGACAACAATTCAGCTATAGCACCCTGCATATTAATTAGCGAGAAATACAGGATAGGAGAGAGTGTAGAAAAAGGTGGAAAAGGTTGTCTAAGAAAAACTGAATATATTATTGAATAAATTTACTCTTAAGTTTGTGAAGACATTTTTTTGTGTAATTTTGGTAAATATATCTGTTAAAATTGAGATGTCGGTGTTATTTTTATTTTTGCATCATTTAGACAACAATTCAGCTATAGCACCCTGCATATTAATTGAGAAATACAGGATAGGAGAGAGTGTAGAAAAAGGTGGAAAAGGTTGTCTAAGAAAAACTGAATATATTATTGAATAAATTTACTCTTAAGTTTGTGAAGACATTTTTGTGTAATTTTGGTAAATATATCTGTTAAAATTGAGATGTCAGTATTATTTTTATTTTTTTGCATCATTTAGACAACAATTCAGCTATAGCACCCTGCATATTAATTAGCGAGAAATACAGGATAGGAGAGAGTGTGAAAAAGGTGGAAAAGGTTGTCTAAGAAAAACTGAATATATTATTGAATAAATTTACTCTTAAGTTTGTGAAGATATTTTTGTGTAATTTTGGTAAATATATCTGTTAAAATTGAGATGTCGGTGTTATTTTTATTTTTGCATCATTTAGACAACAATTCAGCTACTAGCACCCTGCATATTAATTAAGCAAAGAAATACAGGATAGGAGAGAGTGTAGAAAAAGGTGGAAAAGGTTGTCTAAGAAAAACTGAATATATTATTGAATAAATTTACTCTTAAGTTTGTGAAGACATTTTTGTGTAATTTTGGTAAATATATCTGTTAAAATTGAGATGTCGGTGTTATTTTTATTTTTGCATCATTTAGACAACAATTCAGCTATAGCACCCTGCATATTAATTAGCGAAATACAGGATAGGAGAGAGTGTAGAAAAAGGTGGAAAAGGTTGTCTAAGAAAAACTGAATATATTATTGAATAAATTTACTCTTAAGTTTGTGAAGACATTTTTGTGTAATTTTGGTAAATATATCTGTTAAAATTGAGATGTCAGTATTATTTTTATTTTTGCATCATTTAGACAACAATTCAGCTATAGCACCCTGCATATTAATTAGCGAGAAATACAGAATAGGAGAGAGTGTGAAAAAGGTGGAAAGGTTGTCTAAAGAAAAACTGAATATATTATTGAATAAATTTACTCTTAAGTTTGTGAAGATATTTTGTGTAATTTTGGTAAATATATATCTGTTAAAATTGAGATGTCGGTGTTATTTTTATTTTTGCATCATTTAGACAACAATTCAGCTATAGCACCCTGCATATTAATTAGCGAAATACAGGATAGGAGAGAGTGTAGAAAAAGGTGGAAAAGGTTGTCTAAGAAAAACTGAATATATTATTGAATAAATTTACTCTTAAGTTTGTGAAGATATTTTTGTGTAATTTTGGTAAATATATCTGTTAAAATTGAGATGTCAGTGTTATTTTATTTTTGCATCATTTAGACAACAATTCAGCTATAGCACCCTGCATATTAATTGGCAGAAATACAGGATAGGAGAGAGTGTAGAAAAAGGTGGAAAAGGTTGTCTGAAAAACTGAATATATTATTGAATAAATTTACTCTTAAGTTTGTGAAGATATTTTTGTGTAATTTTGGTAAATATATCTGTTAAAATTGAGATGTCGGTATTATTTTTATTTTTGCATCATTTAGACAACAATTCAGCTATAGCACCCTGCATATTAATTAGCGAGAAATACAGGATAGGAAGAGTGTAGAAAAAGGTGGAAAAGGTTGTCTAAGAAAAACTGAATATATTATTGAATAAATTTACTCTTAAGTTTGTGAAGATATTTTTGTGTAATTTTGGTAAATATATCTGTTAAAATTGAGATGTCGGTGTTATTTTTATTTTTGCATCATTTAGACAACAATTCAGCTATAGCACCCTGCATATTAATTGAGGAAATACAGGATAGGAGAGAGTGTAGAAAAAGGTGGAAAAGGTTGTCTAAGAAAAACTGAATATATTATTGAATAAATTTACTCTTAAGTTTGTGAAGATATTTTTGTGTAATTTTGGTAAATATATCTGTTAAAATTGAGATGTCAGTGTTATTTTTATTTTTGCATCATTTAGACAACAATTCAGCTATAGCACCCTGCATATTAATTAGCGAGAAATACAGGATAGGAGAGAGTGTAGAAAAAGGTGGAAAAGGTTGTCTAGAAAAACTGAATATATTATTGAATAAATTTACTCTTAAGTTTGTGAAGATATTTTTGTGTAATTTTGGTAAATATATCTGTTAAAATTGAGATGTCAGTGTTATTTTTATTTTTGCATCATTTAGACAACAATTCAGCTATAGCACCCTGCATATTAATTAGCGAGAAATACAGGATAGGAGAGAGTGTAGAAAAAGGTGGAAAAGGTTGTCTAAGAAAAAAACTGAATATATTATTGAATAAATTTACTCTTAAGTTTGTGAAGATATTTTTGTGTAATTTTGGTAAATATATCTGTTAAAATTGAGATGTCGGTGTTATTTTTATTTTTGCATCATTTAGACAACAATTCAGCTATAGCACCCTGCATATTAATTAGCGAGAAATACAGGATAGGAGAGAGTGTAGAAAAAGGTGGAAAAGGTTGTCTAAGAAAAACTGAATATATTATTGAATAAATTTACTCTTAAGTTTGTGAAGATATTTTTGTGTAATTTTGGTAAATATATCTGTTAAAATTGAGATGTCAGTGTTATTTTTTATTTTTGCATCATTTAGACAACAATTCAGCTATAGCACCCTGCATATTAATTAGCGAGAAATACAGGATAGGAGAGAGTGTAGAAAAAGGTGGAAAAGGTTGTCTAAGAAAAACTGAATATATTATTGAATAAATTTACTCTTAAGTTTGTGAAGATATTTTTGTGTAATTTTGGTAAATATATCTGTTAAAATTGAGATGTCGGTGTTATTTTTATTTTTGCATCATTTAGACAACAATTCAGCTATAACACCCTGCATATTAATTAGCGAGAAATACAGGATAGGAGAGAGTGTAGAAAAAGGTGGAAAAAGGTTGTAAGAAAACTGAATATATTATTGAATAAATTTACTCTTAAGTTTGTGAAGATATTTTTGTGTAATTTTGGTAAATATATCTGGCTAAAATTGGAGATGTCGGTGTTATTTTTATTTTTGCATCATTTAGACAACAATTCAGCTATAGCACCCTGCATATTAATTAGCGAAATACAGGATAGGAGAGAGTGTAGAAAAAGGTGGAAAAGGTTGTCTAGAAAAACTGAATATATTATTGAATAAATTTACTCTTAAGTTTGTGAAATATTTTTGTGTAATTTTGGTAAATATATCTGTTAAAATTGAGATGTCGGTGTTATTTTTATTTTTGCATCATTTAGACAACAATTCAGCTATAGCACCCTGCATATTAATTAGCGAGAAATACGGGATAGGAGAGAGTGTAGAAAAAGGTGGAAAAGGTTGTCCTAAGAAAAACTGAATATATTATTGAATAAATTTACTCTTAAGTTTGTGAAGACATTTTTGTGTAATTTTGGTAAATATATCTGTTAAAATTGAGATGTCGGTGTTATTTTTATTTTGCATCATTTGGGCAACAATTCAGCTATAGCACCCTGCATATTAATTAAGCGAGAAATACAGGATAGGAGAGAGTGTAGAAAAAGGTGGAAAAGGTTGTCTAAGAAAAACTGAATATATTATTGAATAAATTTACTCTTAAGTTTGTGAAGATATTTTTGTGTAATTTTGGTAAATATATCTGTTAAAATTGAGATGTCGGTGTTATTTTATTTTTGCATCATTTAGACAACAATTCAGCTATAGCACCCTGCATATTAATTAGCGAGAAATACAGGATAGGAGAGAGTGTAGAAAAAGGTGGAAAAAGGTTGTCTAAGAAAAACTGAATATATTATTGAATAAATTTACTCTTAAGTTTGTGAAGATATTTTGTGTAATTTTGGGAAATATATCTGTTAAAATTAGAGATGTCGGTGTTATTTTTATTTTTGCATCATTTAGACAACAATTCTGGCTATAGCACCCTGCACATATTAATTAGCGAGGAAAGCACAGGATAGGAGAGAGTGTAGAAAAAGGTGGAAAAAGGTTGTCTAAGAAAAACTGAATATATTGAATAAATTTACTCTTAAGTTTGTGAAGATATTTTTGTGTAATTTTAGTAAATATATATTAAAATTGAGATGTCGGTGTTATTTTTATTTTTGCATCATTTAGACAACAATTCAGCTACACTTTACCATATTAATTAGCGAGAAATACAGGATAGGAAGTGTAGAAAAAGGTGGAAAAGGTTGTCTAAGAAAAACTGAATATATTATTGAATAAATTTACTCTTAAGTTTGTGAAGATATTTTTGTGTAATTTTGGAAATATATCTGTTAAAATTGAGATGTCGGTGTTATTTTTATTTTTTGTCATTTAGACAACAATTCAGCATTTCCTGCTTCCTATAGTAATTATTGAGAAATACAGGATAGGAGAGAGTGTAGAAAAAGGTGGAAAAGGTTGTCTAAGAAAAACTGAATATATTATTGAATAAATTTACTCTTAAGTTTGTGAAGATATTTTTGTGTAATTTTGATAAAAATATATCTGTTAAAATTAAGATGGCGGTGTTATTTTTATTTTTGCATCATTTAGACAACAATTCAGCTATAGCACCCTGCATATTAATTAGCGAGAAATACAGGATAGGAGAGAGTGTGAAAAAGGTGGAAAAGGTTGTCTAAGAAGGAAAACTGAATATATTATTGAATAATTTACTCTTAAGTTTGTGAAGATATTTTTGTGTAATTTGGTAAATATATCTGTTAAAATTGAGATGTCGGTGTTATTTTTATTTTTGCATCATTTAGACACTTAATTCAGCTATAGCATACCATATTAATTAGCGAGAAATACAGGATAGAGAGAGTGTAGAAAAAGGTGGAAAAGGTTGTCCTAGAAAACTGAATATATTATTGAATAAATTTACTCTTAAGTTTGTGAAGACATTTTTGTGTAATTTTGGTAAATATATCTGTTAAAATTGAGATGTCGGTGTTATTTTTATTTTTGCATCATTTAGACAATTCAGCTATAGCACCCTGCATATTAATTAGCGAGAAATACAGGATAGGAGAGAGTGTAGAAAAAGGTGGAAAAGGTTGTCTAAGAAAAACTGAATATATTATTGAATAAATTTACTCTTAAGTTTGTGAAGACATTTTTGTGTAATTTTGGTAAATATATCTGTTAAAATTGAGATGTCGGTGTTATTTTTATTTTTTTGCATCATTTGAACAGCAATTCAGCTATAGCACCCTGCATATTAATTAGCAGAAATACAGGATAGGAGAGAAGTGTAGAAAAAGGTGGAAAAGGTTGTCTAAGAAAAACTGAATATATTATTGAATAAATTTACTCTTAAGTTTGTGAAGATATTTTTGTGTATTTTGGTAAATATATCTGTTAAAATTGAGATGTCAGTGTTATTTTTATTTTTGCATCATTTAGACAACAATTCAGCTATAGCACCCTGCATATTAATTAGCAATGCAGGATAGGAGAGAGTGTAGAAAAAGGTGGAAAGGTTGTCTAAGAAAAACTGAATATATTATTGAATAAATTTACTCTTAAAGTTTACAGAGATATTTTTGTGTAATTTTGGTAAATATATCTGTTAAAATTGAGATGTCAGTGTTATTTTTATTTTTGCATCATTTAGACAACAATTCAGCTATAGCACCCTGCATATTAATTAGCGAAATACAGGATAGGAGAGAGTGTGAAAAAGGTGGAAAAGGTTGTCTAAGAAAAGCTGAATATATTGAATAAATTTACTCTTAAGTTTGTGAAGATATTTTTGTGTAATTTTGGTAAATATATCTGTTAAAATTGAGATGTCAGTATTATTTTATTTTTGCATCATTTAGACAACAATTCAGCTATAGCACCCTGCATATTAATTAGCGAGAAATACAGGATAGGAGAGAGTGTAGAAAAAGGTGGAAAAGGTTGTCTAAGAAAAACTGAATATATTATTGAATAAATTTACTCTTAAGTTTGTGAAGATATTTTTGTGTAATTTTGGTAAATATATCTGTTAAAATTGAGATGTCAGTATTATTTTATTTTTGCATCATTTAGACAACAATTCAGCTATAGCACCCTGCATATTAATTAGCGAGAAATACAGGATAAGAGAGTGTAGAAAAAGGTGGAAAAGGTTGTCTAAGAAAAACTGAATATATTATTGAATAAATTTACTCTTAAGTTTGTGAAGACATTTTTGTGTAATTTTGGTAAATATATCTGTTAAAATTGAGATGTCAGTATTATTTTATTTTTGCATCATTTAGACAACAATTCAGCTATAGCACCCTGCATATTAATTAGCGAGAAATACAGGATAGGAGAGTGTAGAAAAAGGTGGAAAAGGTTGTCTAAGAAAAACTGAATATATTATTGAATAAATTTACTCTTAAGTTTGTGAAGATATTTTTGTGTAATTTTGGTAAATATATCTGTTAAAATTGAGATGTCAGTATTATTTTTATTTTTGCTGTCATTTAGACAACAATTCAGCTATAGCACCCTGCATATTAATTAGCGAAAATACAGGATAGGAGAGAGTGTAGAAAAGGTGGAAAAGGTTGTCTAAGAAAAACTGAATATATTATTGAATAAATTTACTCTTAAGTTTGTGAAGACATTTTTGTGTAATTTTGGTAAATATATCTGTTAAAATTGAGATGTCGGTGTTATTTTTATTTTCATCATTTAGACAACAATTCAGCTATAGCACCCTGCATATTAATTAGCGAGAAATACAGGATAGGAGAGAGTGTAGAAAAAGGTGGAAAAAGGTTGTCTAAGAAAAACTGAATATATTATTGAATAAATTTACTCTTAAGTTTGTGAAGATATTTTTGTGTAATTTTGGTAAATATATCTGCTAAAATTGAGATGTCGGTATTATTTTTATTTTTGCATCATTTAGACAACAATTCAGCTATAGCACCCTGCATATTAATTAGTAAATACAGGATAGGAGAGAGTGTAGAAAAAGGTGGAAAAGATTTGTCTAAGAAAAGCTGAATATATTATTGAATAAATTTACTCTTAAGTTTGTGAAGACATTTTTGTGTAATTTTGGTAAATATATCTGTTAAAATTGAGATGTCCAGTATTATTTTTATTTTTGCATCATTTAGACAACAATTCAGCTATAGCACCCTGCATATTAATTAGCGAGAAATACAGGATAGGAGAGAGTGTAGAAAAAGGTGGAAAAGGTTGTCTAAGAAAAACTGAATATATTATTGAATAAATTTACTCTTAAGTTTGTGAAGATATTTTTGTGTAATTTTGGTAAATATATCTGTTAAAATTGAGATGTCGGTATTATTTTTTTTTTATTTTTGCATCATTTAGACAACAATTCAGCTATAGCACCCTGCATATTAATTAGCGAGAAATACAGGATAGGAGAGAGTGTAGAAAAAGGTGGAAAAGGTTGTCTAAGAAAAACTGAATATATTATTGAATAAATTTACTCTTAAGTTTGTGAAGACATTTTTGTGTAATTTTGGTAAATATATCTGTTAAAATTGAGATGTCAGTATTATTTTTATTTTTGCATCATTTAGACAACAATTCAGCTATAGCACCTGCATATTAATTAGCGAGAAATACAGGATAGGAGAGAGTGTAGAAAAAGGTGGAAAAGGTTGTCTAAGAAAAACTGGATATATTCTGTAGATAAATTTACTCTTAAGTTTGTGAAGATATTTTTGTGTATTTGGTAAATATATCTGTTAAAATTGAGATGTAGGTATTATTTTATTTTTGCATCATTTAGACAACAATTCAGCTATAGCACCCTGCATATTAATTAGCGAGAAATACAGGATAGGAGAGAGTGTGAAAAAGGTGGAAAAGGTTGTCTAAGAAAAACTGAATATATTATTGAATAAATTTACTCTTAAGTTTGTGAAGACATTTTTGTGTAATTTTGATAAAATATATCTGTTAAAATTGAGATGTCAGTATTATTTATTTTTGCATCATTTGAACAACAATTCAGCTATAGCACCCTGCATATTAATTAGCGAGGAAATACAGGATAGGAGAGAGTGTAGAAAAATTGGAAAAGGTTGTCTAAGAAAAACTGAATATATTATTGAATAAATTTACTCTTAAGTTTGTGAAGATATTTTTGTGTAATTTTGGTAAATATATCTGTTAAAATTGAGATATCGGTATTATTTTTATTTTTGCATCATTTAGACAACAATTCAGCTATAGCACCCTGCATATTAATTAGCGAGAAATACAGGATAGGAGAGTGTAGAAAAGGTGGAAAAGGTTGTCTAAGAAAAACTGGGCCACTGTTAATGAATAAATTTACTCTTAAGTTTGTGAAGATATTTTTGTGTAATTTTGGTAAATATATCTGTTAAAATTGAGATGT
The DNA here is from genome assembly GCA_037127315.1 of Ascarosepion bandense. Taxonomy (NCBI): domain Eukaryota; kingdom Metazoa; phylum Mollusca; class Cephalopoda; order Sepiida; family Sepiidae; genus Ascarosepion; species Ascarosepion bandense. The sequence continues at coordinate 95,213 of JBBBDQ010024492.1, forward strand.
CGGTGTTATTTTTATTTTTGCATCATTTAGACAACAATTCAGCTATAGCACCCTGCATATTAATTAGCGAGAAATACAGGATAGGAGAGAGTGTAGAAAAAGGTGGAAAAGGTTGTCCTAAGAAAAACTGAATATATTATTGAATAAATTTACTCTTAGGATTTGTGAAGATATTTTTGTGTAATTTTTGGTAAATATATCTGTTAAAATTGAGATGTCGGTATTATTTTTATTTTTGCATCATTTAGACAACAATTCAGCTATAGCACCCTGCATATTAATTAGCGAGAAATACAGGATAGGAGAGAGTGTAGAAAAGGTGGAAAAGGTTGTCTAAGAAAAACTGAATATATTATTGAATAAATTTACTCTTAAGTTTGTGAAGATATTTTTGTGTAATTTTGGTAAATATATCTGTTAAAATTGAGATGTCAATTATTTTTATTTTTGCATCATTTAGACAACAATTCAGCTATAGCACCCTGCATATTAATTAGCGAGAAATACAGGATAGGAGAGAGTGTGAAAAAGGTGGAAAAGGTTGTCTGAAAAACTGAATATATTATTGAATAAATTTACTCTTAAGTTTGTGAAGACATTTTTGTGTAATTTTGGTAAATATATCTGTTAAAATTGAGATGTCAGTATTATTTTTATTTTTGCATCATTTAGACAACAATTCAGCTATAGCACCCTGCATATTAATTAGCGAGAAATACAGGATAGGAGAGAGTGTAGAAAAAGGTGGAAAAGGTTGTCTAAGAAAAACTGAATATATTATTGAATAAATTTACTCTTAAGTTTGTGAAGATATTTTTGTGTAATTTTGGTAAATATATCTGTTAAAATTGAGATGTCGGGTATTATTTTTATTTTTGCATCATTTAGACAACAATTCAGCTATAGCACCCTGCATATTAATTAGCGAGAAATACAGGATAGGAGAGAGTGTAGAAAAAGGTGGAAAAAGGTTGTCTAAGAAAAACTGAATATATTATTGAATAAATTTACTCTTAAGTTTGTGAAGATATTTTTGTGTAATTTTGGTAAATATATCTGTTAAAATTGAGATGTCGGTATTATTTTTATTTTTGCATCATTTAGACAACAATTCAGCTATAGCACCCTGCATATTAATTAGCGAGAAATACAGGATAGGAGAGAGTGTAGAAAAAGGTGGAAAAGGTTGTCTAAGAAAAACTGAATATATTATTGAATAAATTTACTCTTAAGTTTGTGAAGATATTTTTGTGTAATTTTGGTAAATATATCTGTTAAAATTGAGATGTCGGTATTATTTTTATTTTTGCATCATTTAGACAACAATTCCAAAAAATACCTTTCCTATACATATTAATTAGCGAGAAATACAGGATAGGAGAGAGTGTAGAAAAAGGTGGAAAAGGTTGTCTAAGAAAAACTGAATATATTATTGAATAAATTTACTCTTAAGTTTGTGAAGATATTTTTGTGTAATTTTGGTAAATATATCTGTTAAAATTGAGATGTCGGTATTATTTTTATTTTTGCACTCATTTAGACAACAATTCAGCTATAGCACCCTGCATATTAATTAGCGAGAAATACAGGATAGGAGAGAGTGTAGAAAAAGGTGGAAAAGGTTGTCTAAGAAAAACTGAATATATTATTGAATAAATTTACTCTTAAGTTTGTGAAGATATTTTTGTGTAATTTTGGTAAATATATCTGTTAAAATTGAGATGTCAGTATTATTTTTATTTTTGCATCATTTAGACAACAATTCAGCTATAGCACCCTGCATATTAATTAGCGAGAAATACAGGATAGAGAGTGTGAAAAAAGGTGGAAAAGGTTGTCATCTAAGAAAAACTGAATATATTATTGAATAAATTTACTCTTAAGTTTGTGAAGATATTTTTGTGTAATTTTGGTAAATATATCTGTTAAAATTGAGATGTCGGTATTATTTTTATTTTTGCATCATTTTAGACAACAATTCAGCTATAGCACCCTGCATATTAATTAGCGAGAAATGCAGGATAGGAGAGAGTGTGAAAAAGGTGGAAAAGGTTGTCTAAGAAAAACTGAATATATTATTGAATAAATTTACTCTTAAGTTTGTGAAGATATTTTTGTGTAATTTTGGTAAATATATCTGTTAAAATTGAGATGTCAGTATTATTTTTATTTTTGCATCATTTAGACAACAATTCAGCTGCAGCACCCTGCATATTAATTAGCGAGAAATACAGGATAGGAGAGAGTGTGAAAAAGGTGGAAAAGGTTGTCTAAGAAAAACTGAATATATTATTGAATAAATTTACTCTTAAGTTTGTGAAGATATTTTTGTGTATATTTTGGTAAATATATCTGTTAAAATTGAGATGTCGGTATTATTTTTATTTTTGCATCATTTAGACAACAATTCAGCTATAACACCTGCATATTAATTAGCGAGAAATACAGGATAGGAGAGAGTGTAGAAAAAGGTGGAAAAGGTTGTCTAAGAAAAACTGAATATATTATTGAATAAATTTACTCTTAAGTTTGTGAAGACATTTTTTTGTGTAATTTTGGTAAATATATCTGTTAAAATTGAGATGTCAGTATTATTTTTATTTTTGCATCATTTAGACAACAATTCAAGCTATAGCACCCTGCATATTAATTAGCGAGAAATACAGGATAGGAGAGAGTGTAGAAAAAGGTGGAAAAGGTTGTCTAAGAAAAACTGAATATATTATTGAATAAATTTACTCTTAAGTTTGTGAAGATATTTTTGTGTAATTTTGGTAAATATATCTGTAAATTGAGATGTAGGTATTATTTTATTTTTTTGCATCATTTAGACAACAATTCAGCTATAGCACCCTGCATATTAATTGAGGAAATGCAGGATAGGAGAGAGTGTAGAAAAGGTGGAAAAGGTTGTCTAAGAAAAACTGAATATATTATTGAATAAATTTACTCTTAAGTTTGTGAAGATATTTTTGTGTAATTTTGGTAAATATATCTGTTAAAATTGAGATGTCGGTGTTATTTTTATTTTTGCATCATTTAGACAACAATTCAGCTATAGCACCCTGCTGTTAATTAGCGAAAATACAGGGATAGGAGAAGTGTAGAAAAAGGTGGAAAAGGTTGTCTAAGAAAAACTGAATATATTATTGAATAAATTTACTCTTAAGTTTGTGAAGATATTTTTGTGTAATTTTGGTAAATATATCTGTTAAAATTGAGATGTCGGTATTATTTTTTATTTTTGCATCATTTAGACAACAATTCAGCTATAGCACCCTGCATATTAATTAGCGAGAAATACAGGATAGGAGAGAGTGTAGAAAAAGGTGGAAAAAGGTTGTCTAAGAAAAACTGAATATATTATTGAATAAATTTTACTCTTAAGTTTGTGAAGATATTTTTGTGTAATTTTGGTAAATATATCTGTTAAAATTGAGATAATCAGTGTTATTTTTATTTTTGCATCATTTAGACAACAATTCAGCTATAGCACCCTGCATATTAATTAGCGAGAAATACAGGATAGGAAGTGTAGAAAAGGTGGAAAAGGTTGTCTAAGAAAAACTGAATATATTATTGAATAAATTTACTCTTAAGTTTGTGAAGACATTTTTGTGTAATTTTGGTAAATATATCTGTTAAAATTGAGATGTCAGTATTATTTTTTATTTTTGCATCATTTAGACAACAATTCAGCTATAGCACCCTGCATATTAATTAGCGAGAAATACAGGATAGGAGAGAGTGTAGAAAAAGGTGGAAAAGGTTGTCTAAGAAAAACTGAATATATTATTGAATAAATTTACTCTTAAGTTTGTGAAGATGTTTTGTGTAATTTTGGTAAATATATCTGTTAAAATTGAGATGTCGGTATTATTTTTATTTTTGCATCATTTAGACAACAATTCAGCTATAGCACCCTGCATATTAATTAGCGAGAAATACAGGATAGGAGAGAGTGTAGAAAAAGGTGGAAAAGGTTGTCTAAGAAAAACTGAATATATTATTGAATAAATTTACTCTTAAGTTTGTGAAGATATTTTTGTGTAATTTTGGTAAATATATCTGTTAAAATTGAGATGTCGGTATTATTTTTATTTTTGCATCATTTAGACAACAATTCAGCTATAGCACCCTGTATTAATTAGCGAGAAATACAGGATAGGAGAGAGTGTAGAAAAAGGTGGAAAAGGTTGTCTAAGAAGAAGAAACTATGTAGATATATTATTGAATAAATTTACTCTTAAGTTTGTGAAGATATTTTTGTGTAATTTTGGTAAATATATCTGTTAAAATTGAGATGTCGGTATTATTTTTATTTTTGCATCATTTAGACAACAATTCAGCTATAGCACCCTGCATATTAATTAGCGAGAAATACAGGATAGGAGAGAGTGTAGAAAAAGGTGGAAAAGGTTGTCTAAGAAAAACTGAATATATTATTGAATAAATTTACTCTTAAGTTTGTGAAGATATTTTTGTGTAATTTTGGTAAATATATCTGTTAAAATTGAGATGTCGGTATTATTTTTATTTTTGCATCATTTAGACAACAATTCAGCTATAGCACCCTGCATATTAATTGGCAGAGAAATACTGGAGGATAGGAGAGAGTGTAGAAAAAAGGTGGAAGGAGTTGTCTAAGAAAAACTGAATATATTATTGGAATAAATTTACTCTTAAGTTTGTGAAGATATTTTTGTGTAATTTTAGTAAATATATCTGTTAAGATTGAGATGTCAATTATTATTTTTATTTTTTTATCATTTTCAGATGACAGCAATTTGAGCTCTAGCTGCATATTAATGGCAGAAACTGGGGATGGGGAAGTTAATAAGGGAAAAAGGAATGGAAAAGGTTGTCTTAAGAAAAAGCTGAATATATTATTAAACAAAATTACTCTTAAGTTTATGAAAGATATTTTTATGTGTATTTAGTACAATATTATTAAAATGGAGGCTCGATGTTATTTTGTTTTGTATTTGAACAACTCAATTCATGCCTGGCTACTGCATATTAATTGTGAAAATACAGGATAGGAGAGAGTGTAGAAAAAGGTGGAAAAGGTTGTCTAAGAAAAACTGAATATATTATTGAATAAATTACTCTTAAGTTTGTGAAAGATATTTTGTGTAATTTTGGTAAATATATCTGTTAAAATTGAGATGTCAGTATTATTTTTATTTTTGCATCATTTAGACAACAATTCAGCTATAGCACCCTGCATATTAATTGGCGAAATACAGGATAGGAGAGAGTGTAGAAAAAGGTGGAAAAGGTTGTCTAAGAAAAACTGAATATATTATTGAATAAATTTACTCTTAAGTTTGTGAAGATATTTTTGTGTAATTTTAGTAAATATATCTGTTAAAATTGAGATGTCGGTATTATTTTTATTTTTGCATCATTTAGACAACAATTCGGCTATAGCACCCTGCATATTAATTAGCGAGAAATACAGGATAGGAGAGTGTAGAAAAAGAGGTGGAAAAAGGTTGTCTAAGAAAAACTGAATATATTATTGAATAAATTTACTCTTAAGTTTGTGAAGATATTTTTGTGTAATTTTGGTAAATATATCTGTTAAAAGAATTAAGGATGTCAGTATTATTTTTATTTTTGCATCATTTAGACAACAATTCAGCTATAGCACCCTGCATATTAATTAGCCGAGAAATACAGGATAGGAGGAGTGTGAAAAAAGTGGAAAAGTTTATTAAGAAAAACTGAATATATTATTGAATAAATTTACTCTTAAGTTTGTGAAGATATTTTTGTGTAATTTTGGTAAATATATCTGTTAAAATTGAGATGTCAGTATTATTTTTATTTTTGCATCATTTAGACAACAATTCAGCTATAGCACCCTGCATATTAATTAGTAAAGAAACACAGGATAGGAGAGAGTGTAGAAAAAGGTGGAAAAGGTTGTCTAAGAAAAACTGAATATATTATTGAATAAATTTACTCTTAAGTTTGTGAAGATATTTTTGTGTAATTTTGGTAAATATATCTGTTAAAATTGAGATGTCAGTATTATTTTTATTTTTGCATCATTTAGACAACAATTCAGCTATAGCACCCTGCATATTAATTAGCGAGAAATACAGGATAGGAGAGAGTGTAGAAAAAGGTGGAAAAGGTTGTCTAAGAAAAACTGAATATATTATTGAATAAATTTACTCTTAGAAGTTTGTGAAGATATTTTTGTGTAATTTTGGTAAATATATCTGTTAAAATTGAGATATCAGTATTATTTTTATTTTTGCATCATTTAGACAACAATTCAGCTATAGCACCCTGCATATTAATTAGCAGAAATACAGGATAGGAGAGAAGTGTAGAAAAAGGTGGAAAAAGGTTGTCTAAGAAAAACTGAATATATTATTGAATAAATTTACTCTTAAGTTTGTGAAGATATTTTTGTGTAATTTTGGTAAATATATCTGTTAAAATTGAGATGTCCAGTATTATTTTTATTTTTTTACTCATTTAGACAACAATTCAGCTATAGCACCCTGCATATTAATTGGCAAAGAAATACAGGATAGGGAGAGAGTGTAGAAAAAGGTGGAAAAGGTTGTCTAAGAAAAACTGAATATATTATTGAATAAATTTACTCTTAAGTTTGTGAAGATATTTTTGTGTAATTTTGGTAAATATATCTGTTAAAATTGAGATGTCGGTATTATTTTTATTTTTGCATCATTTAGACAGCAATTCAGCTATAGCACCCTGCATATTAATTAGCGAGAAATACAGGATAGGAGAGAGTGTAGAAAAAAGGTGGAAAAGGTTGTCTAAGAAAAACTGAATATATTATTGAATAAATTTACTCTTAAGTTTGTGAAGATATTTTTGTGTAATTTTGGTAAATATATCTGTTAAAATTGAGATGTCAGTATTATTTTTATTTTTGCATCATTTGAACAATTCAGCTATAGCACCCTGCATATTAATTAGCGAGAAATACAGGATAGGAGAGAGTGTAGAAAAGGTGGAAAAGGTTGTCTAGAAAAACTGAATATATTATTGAATAAATTTACTCTTAAGTTTGTGAAGATATTTTTGTAATTTTTGGTAAATATATCTGTTAAAATTGAGATGTCAGTATTATTTTTATTTTTGCATCATTTAGACAACAATTCAGCTATAGCACCCTGCATATTAATTAGCGAGAAATACAGGATAGGAGAGAGTGTAGAAAAAGGTGGAAAAGGTTGTCTAAGAAAAACTGAATATATTATTGAATAAATTTACTCTTAAGTTTGTGAAGATATTTTTGTGTAATTTTGGTAAATATATCTGTTAAAATTGAGATGTCGGTATTATTTTTATTTTGCATCATTTAGACAACAATTCAGCTATAGCACCCTGCATATTAATTAGCGAGAAATACAGGATAGGAGAGAGTGTAGAAAAAGGTGGAAAAGGTTGTCTAAGAGAAAAACTGAATATATTATTGAATAAATTTACTCTTAAGTTTGTGAAGATATTTTTGTGTAATTTTGGTAAATATATCTGTTAAATTGAGATGTCAGTATTATTTTTATTTTTGCATCATTTAGACAACAATTCAGCTATAGCACCCTGCATATTAATTAGCGAGAAATACAGGATAGGAGAGAGTGTAGAAAAAGGTGGAAAGGTTGTCTAAGAAAAATGAGCCTGTTATTGAATAAATTTACTCTTAAGTTTGTGAAGATATTTTTGTGTAATTTTGGTAAATATATCTGTTAAAATTTAGTGTCAGTATTATTTTTATTTTTGCATCATTTGAACAGCTGATTCAGCTATAGCACCCTGCATATTAATTAGCTGAGAAATACAGGATAGGAGAGTGTAGAAAAAGGTGGAAAAGGTTGTCTAGAAAAACTGAATATATTATTGAATAAATTTACTCTTAAGTTTGTGAAGATATTTTTGTGTAATTTTGGTAAATATATCTATTAAAATTAGGATATCAGGTATTATTTTTATTTTTGCATCATTTAGACAACAATTCAGCTATAACCTGCATATTAATTAGCGAGAAATACAGGATAGGAGAGAGTGTAAGAAAAAGGTGGAAAAGGTTGTCTAAGAAAAACTGAATATATTATTGAATAAATTTACTCTTAAGTTGTGAAGATATTTTTGTGTAATTTTGGTAAATATATCTGTTAAAATTGAGATGTCGGTATTATTTTTATTTTTGCATCATTTAGACAACAAATTCAGCTATAGCACCCTGCATATTAATTAGCGAAATACAGGATAGGAGAGAGTGTAGAAAAAGGTGGAAAAGGTTGTCTAAGAAAAACTGAATATATTATTGAATAAATTTACTCTTAAGTTTGTGAAGACATTTTTGTGTAATTTTGGTAAATATATCTGTTAAAATTGAGATGTCAGTATTATTTTTATTTTTGCATGTTTAGACAACAATTCAGCTATAGCACCCTGCATATTAATTAGCGAGAAATACAGGATAGGAGAGAGTGTAGAAAAAGGTGGAAAAGGTTGTCTAAGAAAAACTGAATATATTATTGAATAAATTTACTCTTAAGTTTGTGAAGATATTTTTGTGTAATTTTGGTAAATATATCTGTTAAAATTGAGATGTCGGTATTATTTTTATTTTTGCATCATTTAGACAACAATTCAGCTATAGCACCCTGCATAGTAATTAGCAGAAATACAGGATAGGAGAGAATACAGAAAAAGGTGGAAAAGGTTGTCTAAAGAAAAACTGAATATATTATTGAATAAATTTACTCTTAAGTTTGTGAAGACATTTTTGTGTAATTTTTTGGTAAATATATCTGTTAAAATTGAGATGTCAGTATTATTTTATTTTTGCATCATTTAGACAACAATTCAGCTATAGCACCCTGCATATTGGTCGCCGAGAAATACAGGATAGGAGAGTGTAGAAAAAGGTGAAAAGATTGTCTAAGAAAAACTGAATATATTATTGAATAAATTTACTCTTAAGTTTGTGAAGATATTTTTGTGTAATTTTGGTAAATATATCTGTTAAAATTGAGATGTCGGTATTATTTTTATTTTTTTGCATCATTTAGACAACAATTCAGCTATAGCACCCTGCATATTAATTAGCGAGAAATACAGGATAGGAGAGAGTGTGAAAAAGGTGGAAAAGGTTGTCTAAGAAAAACTGAATATATTATTGAATAAATTTACTCTTAAGTTTGTGAAGATATTTTTGTGTAATTTTGGTAAATATATCTGTTAAAATTGAGATGTCGGTATTATTTTTATTTTTGCATCATTTAGACAACAATTCAGCTATAGCACCCTGCATATTAATTAGCGAGAAATACAGGATAGGAGAGAGTGTAGAAAAAGGTGGAAAAGGTTGTCTAAGAAAAACTGAATATATTATTGAATAAATTTACTCTTAAGTTTGTGAAGACATTTTTGTGTAATTTTGGTAAATATATCTGTTAAAATTGAGATGTCAGTATTATTTTTTTATTTTTGCATCATTTAGACAACAATTCAGCTATAGCACCCTGCATATTAATTAGCAGAAATACAGGATAGGAGAGAGTGTAGAAAAAGGTGGAAAAGGTTGTCTAAGAAAAACTGAGAATATATTATTGAATAAATTTACTCTTAAGTTTGTGAAGATATTTTTGTGTAATTTTGGTAAATATCTGTTAAAAGTGAGATGTCGGTATTATTTTTATTTTTGCATCATTTAGACAACAATTCAGCTATAGCACCCTGCATATTAATTAGCGAGAAATGGGATAGGAGAGAGTGTAGAAAAAGGTGGAAAAGGTTGTCTAAGAAAAACTGAATGTAATGGCCAAATAAATTTACTCTTAAGTTTGTGAAGACATTTTTGTGTAATTTTGGTAAATATATCTGTTAAGATTATGAGATGTCAGTATTATTTTTATTTACTGCATCATTTAGACAACAATTCAACTATAGCACCCTGCATATTAATTAGCGAGAAATACAGGATAGGAGAGAGTGTAAGAAAAAGGTGGAAAAGGTTGTCTAAGAGAAAAACTGAATATATTATTGAATAAATTTACTCTTGGTTGTGAAGATATTTTGCTGTAATTTTGGTAAATATATCTGTTAAAATTGAGATGTCGGTATTATTTTTATTTTTGCATCATTTAGACAACAATTCAGCATAACTTTACCATATTAATTAGCGAGAAATACAGGATAGGAGAGAGTGTAGAAAAAGGTGGAAAAGGTTGTCTAAGAAAAACTGAATATATTATTGAATAAATTTACTCTTAAGTTTGTGAAGACATTTTTGTGTAATTTTGGTAAATATATCTGTTAAAATTGAAAGGATGTCAGTATTATTTTTATTTTTGCATCATTTGGAAAAAGCAATTCAGCTATAGCACCCTGCATATTAATTAGCGAGAAATACAGGATAGGAGAGAGTGTAGAAAAAGGTGGAAAAGGTTGTCTAAGAAAAACTGAGTCTCACAATGCCCAGATAAAAAATTTACTCTTAAGTTTGTGAAGATATTTTTGTGTAATTTTGGTAAATATATCTGTTAAGAATTGAGATGTTGGTATTATTTCTTTTGCATCATTTAGACAACAGTTGGCTATAGCACCCTGCATATTAATTAGCGAGAAATACAGGATAGGAGAGAGTGTGAAAAAAGGTGGAAAAGGTTGTCTAAGAAAAACTGAATATATTATTGAATAAATTTACTCTTAAGTTTGTGAAGATATTTTTGTGTAATTTTGGTAAATATATCTGTTAAAATTGAGATGTCGGTATTATTTATTTTTGCATCATTTAGACAACAATTCAGCTATAGCACCCTGCATATTAATTAGCGAGAAATACAGGATAGGAGAGAGTGTGAAAAAGGTGGAAAAGGTTGTCTAAGAAAAAACTGAATATATTATTGAATAAATTTACTCTTAAGTTTGTGAAGATATTTTTGTGTAATTTTGGTAAATGTATCTGTTAAAATTGAGATGTCGGTGTTATTTTTATTTTTGCATCATTTAGACAACAATTCAGCTATAGCACCCTGCATATTAATTAGCGAGAAATACAGGATAGGAGAGGTAGAAAAGGTGGAAAAGGTTGTCTAAGAAAAACTGAATATATTATTGAATAAATTTACTCTTAAGTTTGTGAAGACATTTTTGTGTAATTTTGGTAAATATATCTGTTAAAATTGAGATGTCAGTATTATTTTTATTTTTGCATCATTTAGACAACAATTCAGCTATGGCACCTGCATATTAATTAGCGAGAAATACAGGATAGGAGAGAGTGTGAAAAAGGTGGAAAAGGTTGTCCTGAAAAACTGAATATATTATTGAATAAATTTACTCTTAAGTTTGTGAAGATATTTTTGTGTAATTTTGGTAAATATATATCTGTTAAAATTGAGATGTCGGTATTATTTTTATTTTTGCATCATTTAGACAACAATTCAGCTATAGCACCTGCATATTAATTAGCAAAGAAATACAGGATAGGAGAGAGTGTAGAAAAAGGTGGAAAAGGTTGTCTAGAGAAAAACTGAATATATTATTGAATAAATTTACTCTTAAGTTTGTGAAGATATTTTTGTGTAATTTTGGTAAATATATCTGTTAAAATTGAGATGTCGGTGTTATTTTTATTTTTGCATCATTTAGACAACAATTCAGCTATAGCACCCTGCATATTAATTAGCGAGAAATACAGGATAGGAAGGTATGTAGAAAAAGGTGGAAAAGGTTGTCTAAGAAAAACTGAATATATTATTGAATAAGTTTACTCTTAAGTTTGTGAAGATATTTTTGTGTAATTTTGGTAAATATATCTGTTAAAATTGAGATGTCGGTATTATTTTTATTTTTGCATCATTTAGACAACAATTCAGCTATAGCACCTGCATATTAATTAGCGAGAAATACAGGATAGGGAGAGAGTGTAGAAAAAAGGTGAAAGGTTGTCTAAGAAAAACTGAATATATTATTGAATAAATTTATACTTAAGTTTGTGAAGACATTTTTGTGTAATTTTGGTAAATATATCTGTTAAAATTGAGATGTCAGTATTATTTTTATTTTTGCATCATTTAGACAACAATTCAGCTATAGCACCCTGCCATATTAATTAGCGAAATACAGGATAGGAGAGAGTGTAGAAAAAAAGGTGGAAAAGGTTGTCTAAGAAAAACTGAATATATTATTGAATAAATTTACTCTTAAGTTTGTGAAGATATTTTTGTGTAATTTTGGTAAATATATCTGTTAAAATTGAGATGTAAAATTATTATTTTATTTTTGCATCATTTAGACAACAATTCAGCTACAGCACCCTGCATATTAATTAGCGAGAAATACAGGATAGGAGAGAGTGTGAAAAAGGTGGAAAAGGTTGTCTAAGAAAAACTGAATATATTATTAGATAAATTTACTCTTAAGTTTGTGAAGATATTTTTGTGTAATTTTGGTAAATATATCTGTTAAAATTGAGATGTCGGTATTATTTTTTTATTTTTGCATCATTTAGACAACAATTCAGCTTTATAGCACCTGCATATTAATTAGCGAGAAATACAGGGATAGGAGAGAGTGTAGAAAAAGGTGGAAAAGGTTGTCTAAGAAAAACTGAATATATTATTGAATAAATTTACTCTTAAGTTTGTGAAGACATTTTTGTGTAATTTTGGTAAATATATCATTAAAATTGAGATGTCCAGTATTATTTTTATTTTTGCATCATTTAGACAACAATTCAGCTATAGCACCCTGCATATTAATTAGCGAGAAATACAGGATAGGAGAGAGTGTAGAAAAAGGTGGAAAAGGTTGTCTAAGAAAAACTGAATATATTATTGAATAAATTTACTCTTAAGTTTGTGAAGATATTTTTGTGTAATTTTGGTAAATATATCTGTTAAAATTGAGATGTCAGGGTGTTATTTTTATTTTTGCATCATTTAGACAACAATTCAGCTTTATAGCACCCTGCATATTAATTAGCGAGAAGCCCACAGGATAGGAGAGAGTGTGAAAAGGTGGAAAAGGTTGTCTAAGAAAAACTGAATATATTATTGAATAAATTTACTCTTAAGTTTGTGAAGATATTTTTGTGTAATTTTGGTAAATATATCTGTTAAAATTGAGATGTCGGTATTATTTTATTTTTGCATCATTTAGACAACAATTCAGCGCTATAACACCCTGCATATTAATTAGCGAGAAATACAGGATAGGAGAGAGTGTGAAAAAGATTAAGAAAGGTTGTCTAAGAAAAACTGAATATATTATTGAATAAATTTACTCTTAAGTTTGTGAAGATATTTTTGTGTAATTTTGGTAAATATGTCTGTTAAAATTGAGATGTCAGTATTATTTTTATTTTTGCATCATTTAGACAACAATTCAGCTATAGCACCCTGCATATTAATTAGCGAGAAATACAGGATAGGAGAGAGTGTAGAAAAAGGTGGAAAAGGTTATTAAGAAAAACTGAATATATTATTGAATAAATTTACTCTTAAGTTTGTGAAGATATTTTTGTGTAATTTTGGTAAATATATCTGTTAAAATTGAGATGTCGGTATTATTTTTATTTTTGCATCATTTAGACAACAATTCAGCTATAGCACCCTGCATATTAATTAGCGAGAAATACAGGATAGGAGAGAGTGTAGAAAAGGTGGAAAAGGTTGTCTAAGAAAAACTGAATATATTATTGAATAAATTTACTCTTAAGTTTGTGAAGATATTTTTGTGTAATTTTGGTAAATATATCTGTTAAAATTGAGATGTCAGTATTATTTTTATTTTTGCATCATTTAGACAACAATTCAGCTATAGCACCCTGCATATTAATTAGCAAATACAGGATAGGAGAGAGTGTGAAAAAGGTGGAAAAGGTTGTCTAAGAAAAACTGAATATATTATTGAATAATTTACTCTTAAGTTTGTGAAGATATTTTTGTGTAATTTTGGTAAATATATCTGTTAAAATTGAGATGTCGGTATTATTTTTATTTTTGCATCATTTAGACAACAATTCAGCTATAGCACCCTGCATATAATTAGCGAGAAATACAGGATAGGAGAGAGTGTAGAAAAAGGTGGAAAAGGTTGTCTAAGAAAAAACTGAATATATTATTGAATAAATTTACTCTTAAGTTTGTGAAGATATTTTTGTGTAATTTTGGTAAATATATCTGTTAAAATTGAGATGTCAGTATTATTTTTATTTTTGCATCTTTGAACAATAATTCAGCTATAGCACCCTGCATATTAATTAGCGAGAAATACAGGATAGGAGAGAGTGTGAGAAAAAGGTGGAAAAGGTTGTCTAAGAAAAACTGAATATATTATTGAATAAATTTACTCTTAAGTTTGTGAAGACATTTTTGTGTGTAATTTTGGTAAATATATCTGTTAAAATTGAGATGTCGGTGTTATTTTTTATTTTTGCATCATTTAGACAACAATTCAGCTATAGCACCCTGCATATTAATTAGCGAAGAGAAATACAGGATAGGAGAGAGTGTAAGAAAAAGGTGGGAAAAGGTTGTCTAAGAAAAACTGAATATATTATTGAATAAATTTACTCTTAAGTTTGTGAAGACATTTTGTGTAATTTTGGTAAATATATCTGTTAAAATTGAGATGTCAGTATTATTTTTATTTTTGCATCATTTAGACAACAATTCAGCTATAGCACCCTGCATATTAATTAACGAGAAATACAGGATAGGAGAGAGTGTAGAAAAAGGTGGAAAAGGTTGTCTAAGAAAAACTGAATATATTATTGAATAAATTTACTCTTAAGTTTGTGAAGATATTTTTGTGTAATTTTGGTAAATATATCTGTTAAAATTGAGATGTCGGTATTATTTTTATTTTTGCATCATTTAGACAACAATTCAGCTATAGCACCCTGCATATTAATTAGCGAGAAATACAGGATAGGAGAGAGTGTGAAAAAGGTGGAAAAGGTTGTCTAAGAAAAAACTGAATATATTATTGAATAAATTTACTCTTAAGTTTGTGAAGATATTTTTGTGTAATTTTGGTAAATATATCTGTTAAAATTGAGATGTCGGTGTTATTTTTATTTTTGCATCATTTGAACAACAATTCAGCTATAGCACCCTGCATATTAATTAGCGAGAAATACAGGATAGGAGAGAGTGTAGAAAAAGGTGGAAAAGGTTGTCTAAGAAAAACTGAATATATTATTGAATAAATTTACTCTTAAGTTTGTGAAGATATTTTTGTGCAATTTTTGGTAAATATATCTGTTAAAATTGAGATGTCGGTATTATTTTTATTTTTGCATCATTTAGACAACAATTCAGCTATAGCACCCTGCATATTAATTAGCGAGAAATACAGGATAGGAGAGTGTAGAAAAGGTGGAAAAAGGTTGTCTAAGAAAAACTGAATATATTATTGAATAAATTTACTCTTAAGTTTGTGAAGATATTTTTGTGTAATTTTGGTAAATATATCTGTTAAAATTGAGATGTCGGTGTTATTTTATTTTTGCATCATTTAGACAACAATTCAGCTATATTTCATATTAATTAGCGAGAAATACAGGATAGGAGAGAGTGTAGAAAAAGGTGGAAAAGGTTGTCTAAGAAAAACTGAATATATTATTGAATAAATTTACTCTTAAGTTTGTGAAGATATTTTTGTGTAATTTTGGTAAATATATCTGTTAAATTGAGATGTCAGTATTATTTTTATTTTTGCATCATTTAGACAACAATTCAGCTATAGCACCTACATATTAATTAGCGAGAAATACAGGATAGGAGAGAGTGTAGAAAAAGGTGGAAAAGGTTGTCTAAGAAAACTGAATATATTATTGATAAATTTACTCTTAAGTTTGTGAAGATATTTTTGTGTAATTTTGGTAAATATATCTGTTAAAATTGAGATGTCAGTATTATTTTATTTTTGCATCATTTAGACAACAATTCAGCTATAGCACCCTGCATATTAATTGAGAAATACAGGATAGGAGAGAGTGTAGAAAAAGGTGGAAAAGGTTGTCTAAGAAAAACTGAATATATTATTGAATAAATTTACTCTTAAGTTTGTGAAGATATTTTTGTACATTTGGTAAATATATCTGTTAAAATTGAGATGTCAATGTTATTTTATTTTTGCATCATTTAGACAACAATTCAGCTATGACACCCTGCTATTTAATTAGCGAGAAATACAGGATAGGAGAGAGTGTAGAAAAAGGTGGAAAAGGTTGTCTAAGAAAAACTGAATATATTATTGAATAAATTTACTCTTAAGTTTGTGAAGATATTTTTGTGTAATTTTGGTAAATATATCTGTTAAAATTGAGATGTCAGTGTATTTTGTTTTTGCATCATTTAGACAACAATAGCTATAGCACCCTGCATATTAATTGGCAGAAATACAGGATAGGAAGAGAGTGTAGAAAAAAGGTGGAAAAGGTTGTCTAAGAAAAACTGAATATATTATTGAATAAATTTACTCTTAAGTTTGTGAAGATATTTTTGTGTAATTTTGGTAAATATATCTGTTAAAATTGAGATGTCAGTATTTATTTTATTTTTGCATCATTTAGACAACAATTCAGCTATAGCACCCTGCATAT
Organism: Ascarosepion bandense; assembly: GCA_037127315.1. Lineage (NCBI taxonomy): Eukaryota > Metazoa > Mollusca > Cephalopoda > Sepiida > Sepiidae > Ascarosepion > Ascarosepion bandense. The sequence goes on from JBBBDQ010024492.1 coordinate 111,828, forward strand.
TAATTAGCGAGAAATACAGGATAGGAGAGAGAGTGTAGAAAAAGGTGGAAAAGGTTGTCTAAGAAAAACTGAATATATTATTGAATAAATTTACTCTTAAGTTTGTGAAGATATTTTGTGTAATTTTGGTAAATATATCTGTTAAAATTGAGATGTCAGTATTATTTTTATTTTTGCATCATTTGAACAACAATTCAGCTATAGCACCCTGCACTTATTAATTAGCGAGAAATACAGGATAGGAGAGAGTGTAGAAAAAGGTGGAAAAGGTTGTCTAAGAAAAACTGAATATATTATTGAATAAATTTACTCTTAAGTTTGTGAAGATATTTTTGTGTAATTTTGGTAAATATATCTGTTAAAATTGAGATGTCAGTATTATTTTTATTTTTGCATCATTTAGACAACAATTCAGCTATAGCACCCTGCATATTAATTAGCGAGAAATACAGGATAGGAGAGAGTGTAGAAAAAGGTGGAAAAGGTTGTCTAAGAAAAACTGAATATATTATTGAATAAATTTACTCTTAAGTTTGTGAAGACATTTTTGTGTAATTTTGGTAAATATATCTGTTAAAATTGAGATGTCAGTATTATTTTTTATTTTTGCACATCATTTAGACAACAATTCAGCTATAGCACCCTGCATATTAATTAGCGAAATACAGGATAGGAGAGAGTGTAGAAAAAGGTGGAAAAAGGTTGTCTAAGAAAAACTGAATATGTTATTGAATAAATTTACTCTTAAGTTTGTGAAGATATTTTTTTGTGTAATTTTGGTAAATATATCTGTTAAAATTGAGATGTCGGTGTTATTTTATTTTTTTGCATCATTTAGACAATTCAGCTATAGCACCCTGCATATTAATTAGCGAGAAATACAGGATAGGAGAGAGAGTGTAGAAAAAGGTGAAAAGGTTGTCTAGAAAAACTGAATATATTATTGGAATAAATTTACTCTTAAATTTGTGAAGATATTTTGTGTAATTTTGGTAAATATATCATTTAAAATTGAGATGTCAGTATTATTTTTATTTTTTGCATCATTTAGACTTAACAATTCAGCTATAGCACCCTGCCATATTAATTAGCGAGGCACAGGATAGGAGAGAGTGTGAAAAGGTGGAAAGGTTGTCTAAGAAAAACTGAATATATTATTGAATAAATTTACTCTTAAGTTTGTGAAGATGTTTTTGTGTAATTTTGATAAATATATCTGTTAAAATTGAGATGTCAGTATTATTTTTATTTTTGCATCATTTAGACAACAAATTCAGCTATAGCACCCTGCATATTAATTGAGAAATACAGGATAGGAGAGAGTGTAGAAAAAAGGTGGAAAAGGTTGTCTAAAAACTGAATATATTATTGAATAAATTTACTCTTAAGTTTGTAGAGATATTTTGTGTAATTTTATTAAATATAAAATTGAGATGTCAGTATTTTTATTTTTGCATCATTTAGACAACAATTCAACTATAGCACCCTGCATATTAATTAGCGAGAAATACAGGATAGGAGAGAGTGTAGAAAAAGGTGGAAAGAAAGGTTGTCTAAATGAATATATTATTGAATAAATTTACTCTTAAGTTTGTGAATGTTTTGTGTAATTTTGGTAAATATATCTGTTAAAATTATGAGATGTCAGTATTATTTTATTTTTGCATCATTTAGACAACAATTCAGCTATAACTTCCTGCATGGTGAGAAATACCAAGGATGGGAGAGAGTGTAGAAAAGGTGGAAAAGGTTGTCTAAGAAAACTGAATATATTATTGAATAAATTTACTCTTAAGTTTGTGAAGATATTTTTGTGTAATTTTGGTAAATATATCTGTTAAAATTGAGATGTCAGTATTATTTTTATTTTTGCATCATTTGAACAACAATTCCAGCTATATAACACCCTGCATATTAATTAGCGAAATACAGGATAGGAGAGAGTGTAGAAAAGGTGGAAAAGGTTGTCTAAGAAAAACTGAATATATTATTGAATAAATTTACTCTTAAGTTTGTGAAATATTTTGTGTAATTTTTGGTAAATATATCTGTTAAAATTGAGATGTCAGTATTATTTTTATTTTGCATTTAGACAACAATTCAGCTATAGCACCCTGCATATTAAGTGCTTGAGAAATACAGGATAGGAGGAGTGTAGAAAAAGGTGGAAAAGGTTGTCTAAGAAAAACTGAATATATTATTGAATAAATTTACTCTTAAGTTTGTGAAGATATTTTTGTGTAATTTGGTAAATATATCTGTTAAATTGAGATGTCAGTATTATTTTTATTTTTGCATCATTTAGACAACAATTTCAGCTAGCACCCTGCATATTAATTAGCGAGAAATACAGGATAGGAGAGAGTGTAGAAAAAGGTGGAAAAGGTTGTCTGAGAAAAACTGAATATATTATTGAATAAATTTACTCTTAAGTTTGTGAAGATATTTTTGTGTAATTTTGGTAAATATATCTGTTAAAATTGAGATGTCAGTATTATTTTATTTTGCATCAATTTTGAACAACAATTCAGCTATAACTTTTCATATTAATTAGCGAGAAATACAGGATAGAATGATGTAGAAAAAGGTGGAAAAGGTTGTCTAAGAAAAACTGAATATATTATTGAATAAATTTACTCTTAAGTTTGGCAAGTGTTTTTGTGTAATTTTGAGTAGTATATCTGTTAAAATTGAGATGTCAGTATTATTTTTATTTTTGCATCATTTAGACAACAATTCAGCTATAGCACCCTGCATATTAATTAGCGAAATACAGGGATAGGAGAGAGTGTAGAAAGTGGAAAAGGTTGTCTAGAAAAACTGAACTCATATTATTGAATAAATTTACTCTTAAGTTTGTGAAGATATTTTTGTGTAATTTTGGTAAATATATCTGTTAAAAATTGAGATGTCAGTATTATTTTTATTTTTGCATCATTTAGACAACCGGCTATAGCACCCTGCATATTAATTAGCGAGAAATACAGGATAGGAGAGAGTGTAGAAAAAGGTGGAAAAGGTTGTCTAAGAAAAACTGAATATATTATTGAATAAATTTACTCTTAAGTTTGTGAAGATATTTTTGTGTGTAATTTTGGTAAATATATCTGTTAAAATTGAGATGTCGGTGTTATTTTTATTTTTGCATCATTTAGACAACAATTCAGCTATAGCACCCTGCATATTAATTAGCGAGAAATGCAGGATAGGAGAGAGTGTGAAAAAGGTGGAAAAGGTTGTCTAAGAAAAACTGAATATATTTATTGAATAAATTTACTCTTAAGTTTGTGTGAAGATATTTTCATGTAATTTTGGTAATGTATCTGTTAAAATTGAGATGTCAGTATTATTTTATTTTTGCATCATTTAGACAACAATTCCAATATAGCACCCTGCATATTAATTAAGCGAAAATACAGGATAGGAGAGAGTGTAGAAAAAGGTGGAAAAAGGTTGTCTAGAGAAAACTGAGCTATATTATTGAATAAATTTACTCTTAAGTTTGTGAAGATATTTTTGTGTAATTTTTTGGTAAATATATCTGTTAAAATTGAGATGTCAGTATTATTTTTATTTTTGCATCATTTAGACAACAATTCAGCTATAGCACCTGCATATTAATTAGCGAAGAAATACAGGATAGGAGAGAGTGTAGAAAAAGGTGGAAAAGGTTGTCTAAGAAAAACTGAATATATTATTAGATAATTCTCTTAAGTTTGTGAAGATATTTTTTGTGTAATTTTGGTAAATATATCTATTTAAAATTGAGATGTCGGTGTTATTTTTATTTTTGCATCATTTAGACAACAATTCAGCTATAGCACCCTGCATATTAATTAGCGAAAATACAGGATAGGAGAGAGTGTAGAAAAGGTGGAGAAGGTTGTCTAAGAAAAACTGAATATGTTATTGAATAAATTTACTCTTAAGTTTGTGAATATTTTTGTGTAATTTTGGTAAATATATCTGTTAAAATTGAGATGTCAGTATTATTTTTATTTTTGCATCATTTAGACAACAATTCAGCTATAGCACCCTGCATATTAATTAGCGAGAAATACAGGATAGGAGAGAGTGTAGAAAAAGGTGGAAAAGGTTGTCTAAGAAAAACTGAATATATTATTGAATAAAGAATTTACTCTTAAGTTTTGTGAAGATATTTTTGTGTAATTTTGGTAAAATATATCTGTTAAAATTGAGATGTCAGTATTATTTTTATTTTTGCATCATTTAGACAACTTAATTCAGCTATAGCACCCTGCATATTAATTAGCGAGAAATACAGGATAGGAGAGAGTGTAGAAAAAGGTGGAAAAGGTTGTCTAAGAAAAACTGAATATATTATTGAATAAATTTACTCTTAAGTTTGTGAAGATATTTTGTGTAATTTTGGTAAATATATCTGTTAAAATTGAGATGTCAGTATTATTTTTATTTTTGCATCATTGGGCTTAATTCAGCTATAGCACCCTGCATAATTAGCGAGAAATACAGGATAGGAGAGAGTGTAGAAAAGTGGAAAAAGGTTGTCTAGAAAAAAACTGAATATATTATTGAATAAATTTGCACTCTTAAGTTTGTGAAGATATTTTTGTGTAATTTGGTAAATATATCTGTTAAAATTGAGATGTCAGTATTATTTTATTTTTGCATCATTTAGACAATTCAGCTATAGCACCCTGCATATTAGTGGCAGAAATACAGGATAGGAGAGGTGAAAAGGTGGAAAAGGTTGTCTAAGAAGAAGAGCTTCAGATATATTTATTGAATAAATTTACTCTTAAGTTTGTGAAGATATTTTTTGTGTAATTTTGGTAAATATATCTGTTAAAATTGAGATGTCAGTATTATTTTATTTTGCATCATTTAGACCTTAATTCTAAGCCTACCTTTCCCTGCATATTAATTAGCGAAATACCTGGGGATAGGAGAGAGTGTGAAAAAGGTGGAAAAGGTTGTCTAGAAAAACTGAATATATATTATTGAATAAATTTACTCTTAAGTTTGTGAAGATATTTTTGTGTAATTTTTGGTAAATATATCTGTTAAAATTGAGATGTCGGTGTTATTTTTATTTTTGCATCATTTAGACAACAATTCAGCTATAGCACCACTGCATATTAATTAGCGAGAAATACAGGATAGGAGAGAGTGTAGAAAAGGTGGAAAAAGGTTGTCTAAGAAAAACTGAATATATTATTGAATAAATTTACTCTTAAGTTTGAAGATATTTTGTGTAATTTTGGTAAATATATCTGTTAAAATTGAGATGTCAGTATTATTTTATTTTGCATCATTTAGACAACAATTCAGCTATAGCACCCTGCATATTAATTAGCGAGAAATACAGGATAGGAGAGAGTGTAGAAAAGGTGGAAAAGGTTGTCTAGAAAAACTGAATATATTATTGAATAAATTTACTCTTAAGTTTGTGAAGATATTTTTGTGTAATTTTAATTAAATATTATATTCCAAATTGAGATGTCAGTATTATTTTTATTTTTGCATCATTTAGACAACAATTCAGCTATAGCACCCTGCATATTAATTGAGAAATACAGGATAGGAGAGAGTGTAGAAAAAGGTGGAAAAAGGTTGTCTAAGAAAAAACTGGAATATTGAATAAATTTACTCTTAAGTTTGTGAAGATATTTTGTGTAATTTTGGTAAATATATCTGTTAAAATTGAGATGTCGGTGTTATTTTTATTTTTGCATCATTTAGACAACAATTCAGCTATAGCACCCCTGCATATTAATTAGCGAGAAATACAGGATAGGAGAGTGTAGAAAAAGGTGGAAAAGGTTGTCTAGAAAAACTGAATATATTATTGAATAAATTTACTCTTAAGTTTGTGAAGATATTTTTTGTGTAATTTTGGTAAATATATCTGTTAAAATTGAGATGTCAGTATTATTTTTATTTTTGCATCATTTAGACAACAATTCAGCTATAACCCTGCATATTAATTAGCGAAATACAGGATAGGAGAGAGTGTAGAAAAAGGTGGAAAAAGGTTGTCTAAGAAAAACTGAATATATTATTGAATAAATTTACTCTTAAGTTTGTGAAGATATTTTGTGTAATTTTGGTAAATATATCTGTAAAATTGAGATGTCAGTATTATTTTATTTTTGCATCATTTAGACAACAATTCAGCTATAACACCCTGCATATTAATTAGCGAGAAATACAGGATAGGAGAGAGTGTAGAAAAAGGTGGAAAAGGTTGTCTAAGAAAAACTGAATATATTATTGAATAAATTTACTCTTAAGTTTGTGAGAATATTTTTGTGTAATTTTGGTAAATATATCTGTTAAAATTGAGATGTCGGTGTTATTTTTATTTTTGCATCATTTAGACAACAATTCAGCTATAGCACCCTGCATATTAATTAGCCGAGAAATACAGGATAGGAGAGAGAGTGTGAAAAAGATTGAAAAGGTTGTCCTAAGAAAAAAACTGAATATATTATTGAATAAATTTACTCTTAAGTTTGTGAAAGGAATGTTTTGTGTAATTTTAAATATCTGTTAAAATTGAGATGTCGGTGTTATTTTTATTTTTGCATCATTTAGACAATTCAGCTATAACCCTGCATATTAATTAGCGAGAAATGGGATAGGAGAGAGTGTAGAAAAAGGTGGAAAAAGGTTGTCTAAGAAAAACTGAATATATTATTGAATAAATTTACTCTTAAGTTTGTGAAGATATTTTTGTGTAATTTTGGTAAATATATCTGTTAAAATTGAGATGTCAGTGCTTTATTTTTATTTTTGCATCATTTAGACAACAATTCAGCTATAGCACCCTGCATGTTAATTAGCGAGAAATACAGGATAGGAGGGAGACAGAAAAGGTGGAAAAGGTTGTCTAAGAAAAACTGAATATATTATTGAATAAATTTACTCTTAAGTTTGTGAAGATATTTTGTGTAATTTTGGTAAGTATATCTGTTAAAATTGAGATGTCGGTGTTATTTTGTTTTGCATCATTTAGACAACAATTCAGCTATAGCACCCTGCATATTAATTAGCGAGAAATACAGGATTAGGAGAGAGTGTAGAAAAAGGTGGAAAAGGTTGTCTAAGAAAAACTGAATATATTATTGAATAAATTTACTCTTAAGTTTGTGAAGATATTTTGTAATTTTGGTAAATATATCTGTTAAGAGTGAGATGTCGGTGTTATTTTTATTTTGCATCATTTAGACAACAATTCAGCTATAGCACCCTGCATATTAATTAGCGAGAAATACAGGATAGGAAGAGTGTAGAAAAAGGTGGAAAAGGTTGTCTAAGAAAACTGAATATATTATTGAATAAATTTACTCTTAAGTTTGTGAAGATATTTTTGTGTAATTTTGGTAAATATATCTGTTAAAATTGAGATGTGGTGTTATTTTTATTTTTTGCATCATTTAGACAACAATTCAGCTATAGCACCTGCATATTAATTAGCGAGAAATACAGGATAGGAAAGTAGAAAAAAGGTGGAAAAGGTTGTCTGAAAAACTGAATATATTATTGAATAAATTTACTCTTAAGTTTGTGAAGATATTTTTGGTAATATTTTGGTAAATGCTATCTGTTAAAATTGAGATGTCGGTGTTATTTTTATTTTTGCATCATTTAGACAATTCAGCTATAGCACCCTGCATATTAATTAGCGAGAAATACAGGATAGGAAGAGAGTGTAGAAAAAGGTGGAAAAGGTTGTCTAAGAAAAACTGAATATATTATTGAATAAATTTACTCTTAAGTTTGTGAAGATATTTTTTTGTGTAATTTTGGTAAATATATCTGTTAAAATTGAGATGTCAGTGTTATTTTATTTTTGCATCATTTAGACAACAATTCAGCTATAGCACCCTGCATATTAATTAGCGAGAAATACAGGATAGGAGAGAGTGTAGAAAAAGGTGGAAAAGGTTGTCTAAGAAAAACTGAATATATTATTGAATAAAATTTTACTCTTAAGTTTGTGATATTTTTTGTGTAATTTTTGGTAAATATATCTGTTAAAATTGAGATGTCAGTGTTATTTTATTTTTGCATCATTTAGACAACAATTCAGCTATAGCACCCTGCATATTAATTAGCGAGAAATACAGGATAGGAGAGAGTGTAGAAAAATTGGAAAAGGTTGTCTAAGAAAAACTGAATATATTATTGAATAAATTTACTCTTAAGTTTGTGAGATATTTTTGTGTAATTTTGGTAAATATATCTGTTAAAATTGAGATGTTATTTTATTTTTGCATCATTTAGACAACAATTCAGCTGCAGCACCCTGCATATTAATTAGCGAGAAATACAGGATAGGAGAGAGTGTAGAAAAAGGTGGAAAAGGTTGTCTAAGAAAAACTGAATATATTATTGAATAAATTTACTCTTAAGTTTGTGAAGATATTTTTGTGTAATTTGGTAAATATATCTGTTAAAATTGGATGTCAGTGTTATTTTTATTTTTGCATCATTTAGACAACAATTCAGCTTATAGCACCCTGCATATTAATTAGCGAGAAATACAGGATAGGAGAGAGTGTAGAAAAAGGTGGAAAAGGTTGTCTAAGAAAAACTGAATATATTATTGAATAAATTTATAAGTTTGTGAAGATATTTTTGTGTAATTTGAGCGCTATATCTGTTAAAATTGAGATGTCGGTGTTATTTTTATTTTTTTGCATCATTTGGAGACAACAATTCAGCTATAACTGCATATTAATTAGCGAGAAATACAGGATAGGAGAGAGTGTAGAAAAAGGTGGAAAAAGGTTGTCTAAGAAAAACTGAATATATTATTGAATAAATTTACTCTTAAGTTTGTGAAGATATTTTTGTGTAATTTGGTAAATATATCTGTTAAAATTGAGATCGGTGTTATTTTTATTTTTGCATCATTTAGACAATTCAGCACCCTGCATATTTAATTAGCGAGAAATACAGGATAGGAGAGAGTGTAGAAAAAGGTGGAAAAGGTTGTCTAAAGAAAAACTGAATATATTATTGAATAAATTTACTCTTAAGTTTGAAGATATTTTTGTGTAATTTTGGTAAATATATCTGTTAAAATTGAGATGTCGGTGTTATTTTTATTTTTTTGCATCATTTAGACAACAATTCAGCTATAGCACCCTGCATATTAATTAGCGAGAAATACAGGATAGGAGAGAGTGTAGAAAAAGGTGGAAAAGGTTGTCTAAGAAAAACTGAATATATTATTGAATAAATTTACTCTTAGTTTGTGAAAGTATTTTTGTGTAATTTTGGTAAATATATCTGTTAAAATTGAGATGTCAGTGTTATTTTTATTTTTGCATCATTTAGACAACAATTCAGCTATAGCACCCTGCATATTAATTAGCGAGAAATACAGGATAGGAGAGAGTGTAGAAAAAGGTGGAAAAGGTTGTCTAAGAAAAACTGAATATATTATTGAATAAATTTACTCTTAAGTTTGTGAAGATATTTTTGTGTAATTTTGGTAAATATATCTGTTAAAATTGAGATGTCGGTGTTATTTTACTATTTTTGCATCATTTAGACAACAATTCAGCTATAGCACCCTGCATATTAATAGTGAGAAATACAGGATAGGAGAGAGTGTAGAAAAAGGTGGAAAAGGTTGTCTAAGAAAAACTGAATATATTATTGAATAAATTTTATATTAAGTTTGTGAAGATATTTTTGTGTAATTTTGGTAAATATATCTGTTAAAATTGAGATGTCGGTGTTATTTTTATTTTTGCATCATTTACAGACAACAATTCAGCTATAGCACCTCATATTAATTAGCGAGAAATACAGGATAGGAGAGAGTGTAGAAAAAGGTGGAAAAGGTTGTCCTAAGAAAAACTGAATATATTATTGAATAAATTTACTCTTAAGTTTGTGAAGATATTTTTGTGTAATTTTGGTAAATATATCTGTTAAAATTGAGATGTCGGTATTATTTTTATTTTTGCATCATTTAGACAGCAATTCAGCTATAGCACCCTGCATATTAATTAGCGAGAAATACAGGATAGGAGAGAGTGTAGAAAAAGGTGGAAAAGGTTGTCTAAGAAAAACTGAATATATTATTGAATAAATTTACTCTTAAGTTTGTGAAGATATTTTTGTGTAATTTTGGTAAAGTATCTGTTAAAATTGAGATGTCAGTATTATTTTATTTTGCATCATTTAGACAACAATTCAGCTATAGCACCCTGCATATTAATTAGCGAGAAATACAGGATAGGAGAGGTGTAGAAAAAGGTGGAAAAGGTTGTCTAAGAAAAACTGAATATATTATTGAATAAATTTACTCTTAAGTTTGTGAAGATATTTTTGTCTTAATTTTGGTAAATATATCTGTTAAAATTGAGATGTCGGTATTATTTTTATTTTTGCATCATTTAGACAACAATTCAGCTATAGCACCCTGCTATTAATTGGCAGAAATACAGGATAGGAGAGAGAGTGTAGTAGAAAAAGGTGGAAAAGGTTGTCTAAGAAAAACTGAATATATTATTGAATAAATTTACTCTTAAGTTTGTGAAGATATTTTTGTGTAATTTTGGTAAATATATCTGTTAAAATTGAGATGTCAGTGTTATTTTTATTTTTGCATCATTTAGACAACAATTCAGCTATAGCACCCTGCATAGCAGGTAAATACAGGATAGGAGAGAGTGTAGAAAAAGGTGGAAAAAGGTTGTCTAAGAAAAACTGAATATATTATTGAATAAATTTACTCTTAAGTTTGTGAAGATATTTTTGTGTAATTTTTGGTAAATATATCTGTTAAAATTGAGATGTCAGTGTTATTTTTATTTTTGCATCATTTAGACAACAATTTATTTCCTAGCACCCTGCATATTAATTAGCGAGAAATACAGGATGGAGAGAGTGTGAAAAAGGTGGAAAAGGTTGTCTAAGAGAAAACTGAATATATTATTAGATAAATTTACTCTTAAGTTTGTGAAGATATTTTTCAGTATATTTTGGTAAATATATCTGTTAAAATTGAGATGTCAGTATTATTTTTATTTTTGCATCATTTAGACAACAATTCAGCTATAGCACCTGCATATTAATTAGCGAGAAATACAGGATAGGAGAGAGTGTAGAAAAAGGTGGAAAAGGTTGTCTAAGAAAAACTGAATATATTATTGAATAAATTTACTCTTAAATTTGTGAAGATATTTTTGTGTAATTTTGGTAAATATATCTGTTAAAATTATTGTCAGTGTTATTTATTTTGCATCATTTAGACAACAATTCAGCTATAGCACCCTGCATATTAATTAGCGAGAAATACAGGATAGGAAGAGTGTAGAAAAAGGTGGAAAAGGTTGTCTAAGAAAAGCTGAATATATTATTGAATAAATTTACTCTTAAGTTTGTGAAGATATTTTTGTGTAATTTTGGTAAATATATCTGTTTAAAATTGAGATGTGGGTATTATTTTTATTTTTGCATCATTTAGACAACAATTCAGCTATAGCACCCTGCATATTAATTAGCGAAATACAGGATAGGAGAGAGTGTAGAAAAGGTGGAAAAGGTTGTCTAAGAAAAACTGAATATATTATTGAATAAATTTACTCTTAGAGTTTGTGAAGATATTTTTGTGTAATTTTGGTAAATATATCTGTTAAAATTGAGATGTCAGTGTTATTTTTATTTTGCATCATTTAGACAACAATTCAGCTATAGCACCCTGCCATATTAATTAGCGAAATACAGGATAGGAGAGAGTGTAGAAAAGGTGGAAAAGGTTGTCTAAGAAAAACTGAATATATTATTGAATAAATTTACTCTTAAGTTTGTTGAAGATATTTTTGTGTGTAATTTTGGTAAATATATCTGTTAAAATTGAGATGTCAGTGTTATTTTATTTTGCATCATTTAGACAACAATTCAGCTATAGCACCCTGCATATTAATTAGCGAAATACAGGATAGGAGAGAGTGTGAAAAAGGTGGAAAAGGTTGTCTAAGAAAAACTGAATATATTATTGAATAAATTTACTCTTAAGTTTGTGAAGATATTTTTGTGTAATTTTGGTAAATATATCTGTTAAAATTGAGATGTCAGTGTTATTTTTATTTTTGCATCATTTAGACAACAATTCAGCTATAGCACCCTGCATATTAATTAGCGAGAAATACAGGATAGGAAGAGTGTAGAAAAGGTGGAAAAGGTTGTCTAAGAAAAACTGAATATATTATTGAACTAAATTTACTCTTAAGTTTGTGAAGATATTTTTGTGTAATTTTGGTAAATATATCTGTTAAGGAAATTGAGATGTCAGTGTTATTTTTTATTTTGCATCATTTAGACAACAATTCAGCTATAGCACCCTGCATATTAATTGGCAGAAATACAGGATAGGAGAGAGTGTAGAAAAAGGTGGAAAAGGTTGTCTAAGAAAAACTGAATATATGAATAAATTTACTCTTAAGTTTGAAGATATTTTTGTGTAATTTTGGTAAATATATCTGTTAAATTGAGATGTCAGTGTTATTTTTATTTTTGCATCATTTAGACAATTCAGCTTATAGCACCCTGCATATTAATTAGCGAGAAATACAGGATAGGGAGAGAGTGTGAAAAAGGTGGAAAAGGTTGTCTAAGAGAAAACTGAATATATTATTGAATAAATTTACTCTTAAGTTTGTGAAGATATTTTGTGTAATTTTGGTAAATATATCTGTTAAAATTGAGATGTCAGTATTATTTTTATTTTTGCATCATTTAGACAACAATTCAGCTACTAGCACCCTGCATATTAATTAGCGAGAAATACAGGATAGGAGAGAGTGTAGAAAAAGGTGGAAAAGGTTGTCTAAGAAAAACTGAATATATTATTGAATAAATTTACTCTTAAGTTTGTGAAATATTTTGTGTAATTTTGGTAAATATATCTGTTAAAATTGAGATGTCAATTGTTATTTTTATTTTTGCATCATTTAGACAACAATTCAGCTATAGCACCCTGCATATTAATTAGCGAGAAATACAGGATAGGAGAGTGTAGAAAAGGTGGAAAAGGTTGTCTAAGAAAAACTGAATATATTATTGAATAAATTTACTCTTAAGTTTGTGAAGATATTTTTGTGTAATTTTGGTAAATATATCTGTTAAAATTGAGATGTCGGTATTATTTTTATTTTTGCATCATTTAGACAACAATTTCAGCTATAGCACCCTGCATATTAATTAGCGAGAAATACAGGATAGGAGGAGTGTAGAAAAAGGTGGAAAAGGTTGTCTAAGAAAAACTGAATATATTATTGAATAAATTTACTCTTAAGTTTGTGAAGATATTTTTTGTGTAATTTTGGTAAATATATCTGTTAAAATTGAGATGTCGGTGTTATTTTTATTTTTGCATCATTTTAGGCAAACATTCAGCTATAGCACCCTGCATATTAATTAGCGAGAAATACAGGATAGGAGAGAGTGTAGAAAAAAGGGTGGAAAAAAGGTTGTCTAAGAAAAACTTGAATATATTATTGAATAAATTTACTCTTAAGTTTGTGAAGACATTTTTGTGTAATTTTGGTAAATATATCTGTTAAAATTGAGATGTCGGTAGTATTTTTATTTTTTGCATCATTTAGACAACAATTCCGCTATAGCACCCTGCATATTAATTAGCGAGAAATACAGGATAGGAGAGAGTGTAGAAAAGGTGGAAAAGGTTGTCTAAGAAAAACTGAATATATTATTGAATAAAATTTACTCTTAAGTTTGTGAAGACATTTTTGTGTAATTTTGGTAAATATATCTGTTAAAATTGAGATGTCGGTATTATTTTTATTTTTGCATCATTTAGACAACAATTCAGCTATAGCACCCTGCATATTAATTAGCAGAAATACAGGATGAGAGAGTGTGAAAAGGTGGAAAAGGTTGTCTAAGAAAAACTGAATATATTATTGAATAAATTTACTCTTAAGTTTGTGAAGATATTTTTGTGTAATTTTGGTAAATATATCTGTTAAAATTATAGGTGTTATTTTTTATTTTTGCATCATTTAGACAACAATTCAGCTATAGCACCCTGCATATTAATTAGCGAGAAATACAGGATAGGAGAGAGTGTAGAAAAAGGTGGAAAAGGTTGTCTAGAAAAACTGAATATATTGTTATGAATAAATTTACTCTTAAAGTTTGAAGATATTTTTGTGTAATTTGGTAAATATATCTGTTAAAATTAGAGAGGATATGGTATTATTTTATTTTTGCATCATTTAGACCAGCAATTCAGCTATAGCACCCTGCATATTAATTAGCAGAAATACAGGATGAATGTAGAAAAAGGTGGAAAAGGTTGTCTAAGAAAAACTGAATATATTATTGAATAAATTTACTCTTAAGTTTGTGAAGATATTTTTGTGTAATTTTGGTAAATATATCTGTTAAAATTGAGATGTCGATTGTTATTTTTATTTTTGCATCATTTAGACAACAATTCAGCTATAGCACCTCATATTAATTAGCGAGAAATACAGGATAGGAGAGAGTGCTAGAAAAAGGTGGAAAAGGTTGTCTAGAAAAAACTGAATATATTATTGAATAAATTTACTCTTAAGTTTACAGAAGATATTTTTGTGCAATTTTGGTAAATATATCTGTTAAAATTGAGATGTCGGTGTTATTTTTATTTTTGCATCAACTAGACAACAATTCAGCTCTGCTTTCCTGCATAATTAGCTGACTGGGATAGGAGAGAGTGTAGAAAAAGGTGGAAAAGGTTGTCTAAGAAAAACTGAATATATTATTGAATAAAAAAATTCCTCTTTCGTTTTGTGAAGATATTTTGTGTAATTTTGGTAAATATATCTGTTAAAATTGAGATGTCAGTGTTATTTTTATTTTTTGCATCATTTAGACAACAATTCAGCTATAGCACCTGCATATTAATTAGCGAGAAATACAGGATAGGAGAGAGTGTAGAAAAAGGTGGAAAAGGTTGTCTAAGAAAAACTGAATATATTATTGAATAAATTTACTCTTAAGTTTGTGAAGATATTTTTGTATTAATTTTGGTAAATATATCTGTTAAAATTGAGATGTGGGTATTATTTTATTTACCTCATTTAGACAACAATTCAGCTATAGCACCCTGCATATTAATTAGCGAGAAATACTGAGATGGGAGAGAGTGTAGAAAAGGTGGAAAAGTTGTCTAAGAAAAACTGAATATATTATTGAATAAATTTACTCTTAAGTTTGTGAAGATATTTTTGTGTAATTTTGGTAAATATATCTGTTAAAATTGAGATGTAGGTATTATTTTTATTTTGCATCATTTAGACATATTAAAGCTATAGCACCCTGCATATTAATTAGCGAAATACAGGATAGGAGAGTGTAAGAAAAGGTGGAAAAGGTTGTCTAAGAAAAACTGAATATATTATTGAATAAATTTACTCTTAAGTTTGTGAAGATATTTTTGTGTAATTTTGGTAAATATATCTGTTAAAATTGAGATGCTTAGTTATTTTATTTTTGCATCATTTAGACAACAATTCAGCTATAGCACCCTGCATATTAATTAACAGCGAGAAATACAGGATAGGAGAGTGTAGAAAAGGTGGAAAAAGGTTTGTCTAAGAAAAACTGAATATATTATTGAATAAATACAATTTTACTCTTATAAGTTTGTAGAATATTTTTGTATATTGATAAATATATCTGGTATAAAATTGAGATGTCAGTGTTATTTTTATTTTTGCATCATTTAGACAACAATTCAGCTACTCTTTTCCTGCATATTAATTCATGAGAAATACAGGATAGGAGGGATGTAGAAAAAGGTGGAAAAGGTTGTCTAAAGAAAAACTGAATATATTATTGAATAAATTTACTCTTAAGTTTGTGAAGATATTTTTGTGTAATTTTGGTAAATATATCTGTTAAAATTGAGATGTCAGTGTTGTGTTTTTATTTTTGCATCATTTAGACAACAATTCAGCTATAGCACCCTGCATATTAATTAGCGAGAAATACAGGATAGGAGAGAGTGTAGAAAAAGGTGGAAAAGGTTGTCTAAGAAAAACTGAATATATTATTGAATAAATTTACTCTTAAGTTTGTGAAGATATTTTTGTGTAATTTTGGTAAATATATTTCTGTTAAAATTGAGATGTCGGTGTTGCTTTATTTTTGCATCATTTAGACAACAATTCAGCTATAGCACCCTGCATATTCATTAGCGAGAAATACAGGACAGAGGTATAGAAAAAGGTGGAAAAGGTTGTGTCCTGAAAAACTGAATATATTATTGAATAAATTTACTCTTAAGTTTGTGAAGATATTTTATTGTAATTTTGGTAAATATATCTGTTAAAATTGAGATGTCAGTGTTATTTTTATTTTTGCATCATTTAGACAACAATTCAGCTATAGCACCCTGCATATTAATTAGCGAGAAATACAGGATAGGAGAGAGTGTAGAAAAAGGTGGAAAAGGTTGTGTCTAAGAAAAACTGAATATATTATTGAATAAATTTACTCTTAAGTTTGTGAAGATATTTTTGTGTAATTTTGGTAAATAACATCTTAGCAGTTGTGAGGATGTCGGTGTGTTTTATTTTTGCATCATTTAGACAACAATTCAGCTATAGCACCCTGCATATTAATTAGCGAGAAATACAGGATAGGAGAGTGTAAAAAGGTGGAAAAGGTTGTCTAAGAAAAACTGAATATATTATTGAATAAATTTACTCTTAAGTTTGTGAAGATATTTTTGTGTAATAATTTACAGGTAAATATATCTGTTAAAATTGAGATGTCAGTGTTATTTTTATTTTGCATCATTTAGACAACAATTCAGCTATAGCACCCTGCATATTAATTAGCGAGAAATACAGGATAGGAGAGAGTGTGAAAAAGGTGGAAGAAAAGGTTGTCTAAGAAAAACTGAATATATTATTGAATAAATTTACTCTTAAGTTTGTGAAGATATTTTGTGTAATTTTTGGTAAATATATCTGTTAAAATTGAGATGTCGGTGTTATTTTTATTTTTGCATCATTTAGACAACAATTCAGCTATAGCACCCTGCATATTAATTAAGCGAGAAATACAGGATAGGAGAGAGTGTAGAAAAAGGTGGAAAAGGTTGTCTAGAAAAAACTGAATATATTATTGGACAATTTACTCTTAAGTTTGTGAAGATGTTTTGTGTAATTTTGGTAAATATATCTGTTAAAAATTGAGATGTCAGTGTTATTTTTATTTTTGCATCATTTTAGACAACAATTCAGCTATAGCACCCTGCATATTAATTAGCGAGAAATACAGGATAGGAGAGAGTGTAGAAAAAGGTGGAAAGGTTGTCTGAAAAAACTGAATATATTATTGAATAAATTTCTCTTAAGTTTGTGAAGATATTTTGTGTAATTTTGGTAAATATATCTGTTAAAATTGAGATGTCGGTGTTATTTTTATTTTTGCATCATTTAGACAACAATTCAGCTATAGCACCCTACATATTAATTCATAGAAATACAGGATAGGAGAAGTGTAGAAAAAGGTGGAAAAGGTTATTAAGAAAGAAAATGAATATGTTATTTAGAATAAATTTACTCTTAAGTTTGTGAAGATATTTTTGTGTAATTTTGGTAAATATATCTGTAAAATTGAGATGTCGGTGTTATTTTTATTTTTGCATCATTTAGACAACAATTCAGCTATAGCACCACCATATAGAATTATGTGAGAAATACAGGACTAGGAAGAGTGTAGAAAAGGTGGAAAAGGTTGTCTAAGAAAAACTGAATATATTGAATAAATTTACTCTTAAGTTTGTGAAGATATTTTTGTGTAATTTTGGTAAATATATCTGTTAAAATTGAGATGTCGGTGTTATTTTTATTTTTGCATCATTTAGACAACAATTCAGCTATAGCACCCTGCATATTAATGCTTGAGAAATACAGGATAGGAGAGTGTGAAAAAGGTGGAAAAGGTTGTCTAAGAAAAACTGAATATATTATTGAATAAATTTACTCTTAAGTTTGTGAAGATATTTTTGTGTAATTTTGGTAAATATATCTGTTAATTGAGATGTCGGTGTTATTTTATTTTGCATCATTTAGACAACAATTCAGCTATAGCACCCTGCATATTAATTAGCGAGAAATACAGGATAGGAGAGTGTGAAAAAGGTGGAAAAGGTTGTCTAAAAACTGAATATATTATTGAATAAATTTACTCTTAAGTTTGTGAAGATATTTTGTGTAATTTTGGTAAATATATCTGTTAAAATTGAGATGTCAGTGTTATTTTTATTTTTGCATCATTTAGACAACAATTCAGCTATAGCACCCTGCATATTAATTAGCGAAATACAGGATAGGAGAGAGTGTAGAAAAAGGTGGAAAAAGGTTGTCTAAGAAAAACTGAATATATTATTGAATAAATTTACTCTTAGTTTGTGAAGATATTTTTTGTGTAATTTTGGTAAATATATCTGTTAAAATTGAGATGTCAGTGTTATTTTTATTTTTGCATCATTTAGACAACAATTCAGCTATAGCACCCTGCATATTAATTAGCGAAATACAGGATAGGAGAGAGTGTAGAAAAGGTGGAAAAGGTTGTCTAGAAAAACTGAATATATTATTGAATAAATTTACTCTTAAGTTTGTGAAGATATTTTTGTGTAATTTTGGTAAATATATATTAAAATTGAGATGTCGATTGTTATTTTATTTTGCATCATTTAGACAGCTTAATTATGACTACTAGCACCCTGCATAATTAGCGAGAAACTCTGGGATAGGAGAGTGTAGAAAAGGTGGAAAAGGTTGTCTAAGAAAACTGAATATATTATTGAATAAATTTACTCTTAAGTTTGTGAAGATATTTTTGTGTAATTTTGAAGTACAAATATATCTGTTAAAGTGAGATGTCAGTGTTATTTTATTTTTGCATCATTTAGACAACAATTCGCTCTGCACCTGCATATTATTAATTAGCGAAATACAGGATAGGAGAGGAGTGTAGAAAAGGTGGAAAAGATTGTCTAAGAAAAACTGAATATATTATTGAATAAATTTACTCTTAAGTTTGTGAAGATGTTTTGTGTAATTTTTGGTAAATATATCTGTTAAAATTGAGATGTCAGTGTTATTTTTATTTTTGCATCATTTAGACAACAATTCAGCTACTCTTTCTGCATATTAATTAGCGAAAATAGGATAGGAGAGAGTGTAGAAAAAGGTGGAAAAAGGTTGTCTAAGAAAAACTGAATATATTATTGAATAAATTTACTCTTAGTTGTGAAGATATTTTTGTAATTTTGGTAAATATATCTGTTAAAATTGAGATATTCGGTGTTATTTTTATTTTTGCATCATTTAGACAACAATTCAGCTATAGCACCCTGCATATTAATTAGCGAGAAATACAGGATAGGAGGGAAATTGAGTGGAAAAGGTTGTCTAAGAAAAACTGAATATATTATTGAATAAATTTACTCTTAAGTTTTGTGAAGATATTTTTTTGTGTAATTTTGGTAAATATATCTGTTAAAATTGAGATGTCAGTGTTATTTTATTTTTGCATCATTTAGACAACAATTCAGCTATAGCACCCTGCATATTAATTAGCGAGAAATACAGGATGGAGAGAGTGTAGAAAAAGGTGGAAAAGGTTGTCTAAGAAAAACTGAATATATTATTGAATAAATTTACTCTTAAGTTTGGCAGAGATATTTTTGTGTAATTTTGGTAAATATATCTGTTAAAATTGAGATGTCAGTGTTATTTTTATTTTTGCATCATTTAGACAACATTCAGCTATAGCACCCTGCATATTAATTAGCGAGAAATACAGGATAAGAGAGAGTGTAGAAAAAGGTGGAAAAGGTTGTCTAAGAAAAACTGAATATATTATTGAATAAATTTACTCTTAAGTTTGTGAAGATATTTTTGTGGTAAATATATCTGTTAAAATTGAGATGTCGATTATTTTTATTTTTGCATCATTTAGACAACAATTCAGCTATAGCACCCTGCATATTAATTAGCGAGAAATACAGGATAGAGAGGTGTAGAAAAGGTGGAAAAGGTTGTCTAAGAAAAACTGAATATATTATTGAATAAATTTACTCTTAAGTTTGTGAAGATATTTTTGTGTAATTTTGGTAAATATATCTGTTAAGTGAGATGTCAGTATTATTTTTATTTTTGCATCATTTAGACAACAATTCAGCTATAGCACCCTGCATATTAATTAGCGAAATACAGGATAGGAGAGAGTGTAAAAAAAGGTGGAAAAGTTGTCTAAGAAAAACTGAATATATTATTGAATAAATTTACTCTTAAGTTTGTGAAGATATTTTTGTGTAATTTTTGGTAAATATATCTGTTAAAATTGAGATGTCGGTGTTATTTATTTTTGCATCATTTAGACAACAATTCAGCTATAGCACCCTGCATATTAATTAGCGAGAAATACAGGATAGGAGAGAGTGTGAAAAAGGTGGAAAAAGGTTGTCTAAGAAAAACTGAATATATTATTGAATAAATTTACTCTTAAGTTTGTGAAGATATTTTTGTGTAATTTTGGTAAATATATCTGTTAAAATTGAGATGTCAGTATTATTTTATTTTTTGCATCATTTAGACAACAATTCAGCTATAGCACCCTGCATATTAATTAGCGAGAAATACAGGATAGGGAGAGAGTGTAGAAAAAAGGTGGAAAAGGTTGTCTAAGAAAAACTGAATATATTATTGAATAAATTTATAAGTTTGTGAAGATATTTTTGTGTAATTTTGGTAAATATATCTGTTAAAATTGAGATGTCAGTATTATTTTTATTTTTGCATCATTTAGACAACAATTCAGCTATAGCACCCTGCATAATTAATGAGAAATACAGGATAGGAGAGAGTGTAGAAAAAGGTGGAAAAGGTTGTCTAAGAAAAACTGAATATATTATTGAATAAATTTACTCTTAAGTTTGTGAAGATATTTTTGTGTAATTTTGGTAAATTATATCTGTTAAAATTGAGATGTCAGTGTTATTTTTATTTTTGCATCATTTAGACAACAATTCAGCTATAGCACCCTGCATATTAATTAATGAGAAATACAGGATAGGGAGAGAGTGTAGAAAAAGGTGGAAAAAGGTTGTCTGAATATATTATTGAATAAATTTACTCTTAAGTTTGTGAAGATATTTTTGTGTAATTTTGGTAAATATATCTGTTAAAATTGAGATGTCGGTATTATTTTTTTATTTTTGCATCATTTAGACAACAATTCAGCTATAGCACCCTGCATATTAATTAGCGAGAAATACAGGATAGGAAAGTGTAGAAAAAGATTGGAAAAGGTTGTCTAAGAAAAACTGAATATATTATTATTGAATAAATTTATACTCTTAAGTTTGTGAAGATATTTTTGTGTAATTTTGGTAAATATATCTGTTAAAATTGAGATGTCAGTGTTATTTTTATTTTTGCATCATTTAGGCAACAATTCAGCTATAGCACCCTGCATATTAATTAGCGAGAAATATACAAGGATGGAGAGAGTGTAGAAAAGGTGGAAAAAGGTTGTCTAGAAAAACTGAATATATTATTGAATAAATTTACTCTTAAGTTTGTGAAGACATTTTTGTGTAATTTTGGTAAATATATCTGTTAAAATTGAGATGTCAGTATTATTTTTATTTTTGCATCATTTAGACAACAATTCAGCTATAGCACCTGCATATTAATTAGCGAAATACAGGATAGGAGAGAGTGTGAAAAAGGTGGAAAAGGTTGTCTAGAGAAAAACTGAATATATTATTGAATAAATTTACTCTTAAGTTTGTGAAGACATTTTGTGTAATTTTGGTAAATATATCTGTTAAAATTGAGATGTCAGTATTATTTTTATTTTTGCATCATTTAGACAACAATTCAGCTATAGCAACACCCTGCATATTAATTAGCGAGAAATACAGGATAGGAGAGAGCAAAAAGGTGGAAAAGGTTGTCTAAGAAAAACTGAATATATTATTGAATAAATTTACTCTTAAGTTTGTGAAGATATTTTTGTGTAATTTTGGTAAATATATCTGTTAAAATTGAGATGTCAGTGTTATTTTATTTTTGCATCATTTAGACAACAATTCAGCTATAGCACCCTGCATATTAATTAGCGAGAAATACAGGATAGGAGAGAGTGTAGAAAAGGTGGAAAAGGTTGTCTAAGAAAAACTGAATACTGTATTGAATAAATTTACTCTTAAGTTTGTGAAGATATTTTTGTGTAATTTTGGTAAATATATTATTTAAATTGAGATGTCAGTGTTATTTTTATTTTTGCATCATTTAGACAACAATTCAGCTATAGCACACTGCATATTAATTAGCGAATACAGGATAGGAGAGAGTGTGAAAAAGGTGGAAAAGGTTGTCTAAGAAAAACTGAATATATTATTGAATAAATTTACTCTTAGTTTTGTGAGAATATTTTTTTGTGTAATTTTGGTAAATATATCTGTTAAAATTGAGATGTCAGTGTTATTTTTATTTTTTGCATCATTTTAGACAACAATTCAGCTATAGCACCCTGCATATTAATTAGCGAGAAATACAGGATAGGAGAGAGTGTAGAAAAAGGTGGAAAAGGTTGTCTAAGAAAAACTGAATATATTATTGAATAAATTTACTCTTAAGTTTGTGAAGATATTTTGTGTAATTTTGGTAAATATATCTGTTAAAATTGAGATGTCAGTGTTATTTTTCCATTTTTGCATCATTTTAGACAACAATTCAGCTATAGCACCCTGCATATTAATTAGCGAGAAATACAGGATAGGAGAGAGTGTAGAAAAAGGTGGAAAAGGTTGTCTAAGAAAAACTGAATATATTATTGAATAAATTTACTCTTAAGTTTGTGAAGATATTTTTGTGTAATTTTGGTAAATATATCTGTTAAAATTGAGATGTCAGTGTTATTTTTATTTTTGCATCATTTAGACAACAATTCAGCTAGCACCCTGCATGTGTGGAGTAGCGAGAAATACAGGATAGGGGAATTGAAGGTGGAAAAGGTTGTCTGAGAAAAACTGAATATATTATTGAACAGAGATTTACTCTTAAGTTTGTGAGGCTGTTATTTTTGTGTAATTTTGGTAAATATATCTGTTAAATTGAGATGTCGATTGTTATTTTTATTTTTTGCATCATTTAGACAACAATTCAGCTATAGCACCCACTGCATATTAATTAGCGAAATACAGGATAGGAGAGTGTAGAAAAAGGTGGAAAAGGGTTGTCTAGAAAAACTGAATGTATTATTGAATAAATTTACTCTTAGTTTGTGAAGATATTTTGTGTAATTTTGGTAAATATATCTGTTAAAATTGAGATGTCGGTATTATTTTATTTTTGCATCATTTAGACAACAATTCAGCTATAGCACCCTGCATATTAATTAGCGAGAAATACAGGATAGGAGAGAGTGTAGAAAAAGGTGGAAAAGGTTGTCTAAGAAAAACTGAATATATTATTGAATAAATTTACTCTTAAGTTTGTGAAGATATTTTTGTGTAATTTTGGTAAATATATCTGTTAAAATTGAGATGTCAGTGTTATTTTTATTTTTGCATCATTTAGACAACAATTCAGCTATAGCACCCTGCATATTAATTAGCGAGAAATACAGGATAGGAGAGAGTGTAGAAAAAGGTGGAAAAGGTTGTCTAAGAAAAACTGAATATATTATTGAATAAATTTACTCTTAAGTTTGTGAAAGTGTTTTATTGTAATTTTGGTAAATATATCTGTTAAAATTGGATGTCAGTATTATTTTATTTTTGCATCATTTAGACAACAATTCAGCTATAGCACCTGCATAATTAGCGAGAAATACAGGATGAGGAAGAGTGTAGAAAAAGGTGGAAAAGGTTGTCTAAGAAAAACTGAATATATTATTGAATAAATTTACTCTTAAGTTTGTGAAGATATTTTTGTGTAATTTTGGTAAATATATCTGTTAAAATTGAGATGTCGGTGTTATTTTTATTTTGCATCATTTAGACAACAATTCCTTCTGCTAGCACCCTGCATATTAATTAGCGAGAAATACAGGATAGGAGAGAGTGTAGAAAAGGTGGAAAAGGTTTGTCTAAGAAAAACTGAATATATTATTGAATAAATTTACTCTTAAGTTTGTGAAGATATTTTGTGTAATTTTGGTAAATATATCTGTTAAAGTGAGATGTCGGTGTGTTATTTTTATTTTTGCATCATTTAGACAACAATTCAGCTATAGCACCCTGCATATTAATTAGCGAGAAATACAGGATAGGAGAGAGTGTAGAAAAAGGTGGAAAAGGTTGTCTAAGAAAAACTGAATATATTATTGAATAAAATTTACTCTTAAGTTTGTGAAGATATTTTTTGTGTAATTTTGGTAAATATATCTGTTAAAATTGAGATGTCGGTGTTATTTTTATTTTGCATCATTTAGACAACAATTCAGCTATAGCACCCTGCATATTCAGTACAGCGAGAAATACAGGATAGGAGAGAGTGTAGAAAAGGTGGAAAAGGTTGTCTAAGAAAAACTGAATATATTATTGAATAAATTTACTCTGGTTGTGAAGATATTTTTGTGTAATTTTGGTAAATATATCTGTTAAAATTGAGATGTCGGTGTTATTTACATTTTGCATCATTTAGACAACAATTCAGCTGCACGCACCTATACATGTCAGTGAAAGTAGGATAGGAGAGAGTGTGAAAAAGGTGGAAAGGTTGTCTCAAGAAAAACTGAATATATTATTGAATAAATTTACTCTTAAGTTTGTGAAGATATTTTGTGTAATTTTGGTAAATATATCTGCCAAAATTGAGATGGGTGTTATTTTTATTTTTGCATCATTTAGACAACAATTCAGCTATAGCACCCTGCATATTAATTAGCGAGAAGCACAGGATAGGAGAGAGTGTAGAAAAAGGTGGAAAAGGTTGTCTAAGAAAAACTGAATATATTATTGAATAAATTTACTCTTAAGTTTGTGAAGATATTTTTGTGTAATTTTGGTAAATATATCTGTTAAAATTGAGATGTCGGTGTTATTTTTATTTTTGCATCATTTAGACAACAATTCAGCTATAGCACCCTGCATATTAATTAGCGAGAAATACAGGATAGGAGAGTGTAGAAAAAGGTGGAAAAGGTTGTCTAAGAAAAACTGAATATATTATTGAATAAATTTATAAGTTTGTGAAGATATTTTTACATGTAATTTTGGTAAAATATATCTGTTAAAATTGAGATGTCGGTATTATTTTTATTTTGCATCATTTAGACAACAATTCAGCTATAGCACCCTGCATATTAATTAGCGAGAAATACAGGATAGGAGAGAGTGTAGAAAAAGGTGGAAAAGGTTGTCTAAGAAAAACTGAATATATTATTTGAATAAATTTACTCTTAAGTTTGTGAAGATATTTTTGTGTAATTTTGGTAAATATATCTGTTGGGGAGTGTTATTTTATTTTTGCATCATTTAGACAACAATTCAGCTATAGCACCCTGCATATTAATTAGCGAAATACAGGATAGGAGAGAGTGTAGAGAAAAGATTAAAAGGTTGTCTAAGAAAAACTGAATATATTATTGAATAAATTTACTCTTAAGTTTGTGAAGATATTTTTGTGTGTAATTTTGGTAAATATATCTGTTAAAATTGAGATGTCGGTATTATTTTTATTTTTGCATCATTTAGACAACAATTCAGCTATAGCACCCTGCATATTAATTAGCGAGAAATACAGGATAGGAGAGTGTAGAAAAAGGTGGAAAAGGTTGTCTAAGAAAAACTGAATATATTATTGAATAAGTAAATTTATAAGTTTGTGAAGATATTTTTGTGTAATTTTGGTAAATATATCTGTTAAAATTGAGATGTCAGTGTTATTTTATTTTGCATCATTTAGACAACAATTCAGCTATAGCACCCTGCATATTAATTAGCGAGAAATACAGGATAGGAGAGGAATTGTAGAAAAAGAAGGTGGAAAAGGTTGTCTAAGAAAAACTGAATATATTATTGAATAAATTTACTCTTAAGTTTGTGAAGATATTTTTGTGTAATTTTGGTAAATATATCTGTTAAAATTGAGATGTCGGTATTATTTTTATTTTTGCATCATTTAGACAACAATTCAGCTATAGCACTGCATATTAATTAGCGAGAAATACAGGATAGGAGAGAGTGTAGAAAAAGGTGGAAAAGGTTGTCTAAGAAAAACTGAATATATTGTTGAATAAAATTTACTCTTAAGTTTGTGAAGATATTTTTGTGTAATTTTGGTAAATATATCTGTTAAAATTGAGATGTCAGTGTTATTTTTATTTTTGCATCATTTAGACAACAATTCAGCTATAGCACCCACTATAAATACACAGGATAGGAGAGTGTAGAAAAAGGTGGAAAAGGTTGTCTAAGAAAAAGCTGAATATATTATTGAATAGAATTTATACTTAAGTTTGTGAAGATATTTTTGTGTAATTTTGGTAAATATATCTGTTAAAGGTGAGATGTCAGTGTTATTTTATTTTGCATCATTTAGACAACAATTCAGCTATAGCACCCTGCATATTAATTAGCGAAATACAGGATAGGAGAGAGTGTGAAAAAAGGTGGAAAAGGTTGTCTAAGAAAAACTGAATATATTATTGAATAAATTTACTCTTAAGTTTGTGAAGATATTTTGTGTAATTTTGGTAAATATATCTGTAAAATTGAGGTATGCAGTGTTATTTTATTTTTGCATCATTTAGACAACAATTCAGCTATAGCACCCTGCATATATTAATTAAAGCGAGAAATACAGGATAGGAGAGAGTGTAGAAAAGGTGGAAAAGGTTGTCTAGAAAAAACTGAATATATTATTGAATAAATTTACTCTTAAGTTTGTGAAGATATTTTTGTGTAATTTTGGTAAATATATCTGTTAAAATTGAGATGTCAGTGTTATTTTATTTTTGCATCATTTAGACAACAATTCAGCTACTTGCTTTTACATATTAATTAGCGAGAAATACAGGATAGGAGAGAGTGTAGAAAAAAGGTGAAAAAGGTTGTCTAAAGAAAAACTGAATATATTATTGAATAAAATTTACTCTTAAGTTTGTGAAGATATTTTTGTGTAATTTTGGTAAATATATCCATTAAAGAGTGAGATGTCGGTATTATTTTTATTTTTGCATCATTTAGACAACAATTCAGCTATAACACCCTGCATATTAATTAGCGAGAAATACAGGATAGGAGAGAGTGTAGAAAAAGGTGGAAAAGGTTGTCTAAGAAAAACTGAATATATTATTGAATAAATTTACTCTTAAGTTTGTGAAGATATTTTTGTGTAATTTTGGTAAATATATCTGTTAAAATTGAGATGTCGGTATTATTTTTATTTTTGCATCATTTAGACAGCAATTCAGCTATAGCACCCTGCATATTAATTAACGAAATACAGGATAGGAGAGTGTAGAAAAAGGTGGAAAAGGTTGTCTAAGAAAAAACTGAATATATTATTGAATAAATTTACTCTTAAGTTTGTGAAGATATTTTTGTGTAATTTTGGTAAATATATCTGTTAAAATTGAGATGTCGGTATTATTTTTATTTTGCATCATTTAGACAACAATTCAGCTATAGCACCCTGCATATTAATTAGCGAGAAATACAGGATAGGAGAGAGTGTAGAAAAAGGTGGAAAAGGGATTGTCTAAAGAAAAACTGAATATATTATTGAATAAATTTACTCTTAAGTTTGTGAAGATATTTTTGTGTAATTTTTGAGTAAATATATCTGTTAAAATTGAGATGTCAGTATTATTTTTATTTTTGCATCATTTAGACAACAATTCAGCTATAGCACCCTGCATATTAATTAGCGAGAAATACAGGATAGGAAGAGTGTAGAAAAAGGTGGAAAAGGTTGTCTAAGAAAAACTGAATATATTATTGAATAAATTACTCTTAGTTTGTGAAGATATTTTGTGTAATTTTGACTAAATATCTGTTAAAATTGAGATGTCGATTATTTTATTTTTGCATCATTTAGACAACAATTCAGCTATAGCACCCTGCATATTAATTAGCGAAATACAGGATAGGAGAGAGTGTAGAAAAAGGTGGAAAAGGTTGTCTAAGAAAAACTGAATATATTATTGAATAAATTTACTCTTAAGTTTGTGAAGATATTTTTGTGTAATTTTGGTAAATATATCTGTTAAAATTGAGATGTCAGTATTATTTTTATTTTTGCATCATTTAGACAACAATTCAGCTATAGCACCCTGCATATTAATTAGCCGAGAAATACAGGATAGGAGAGAGTGTAGAAAAGATGGAAAAAGGTTGTCTAAGAAAAACTGAATATATTATTGAATAAATTTACTCTTAAGTTTGTGAAGATATTTTTGTGTAATTTTAGTAAATATATCTGTTAAAATTGAGATGTCAGTATTATTTTTATTTTTGCATCATTTAGACAACAATTCAGCTATAGCACCCTGCATATTAATTAGCGAAATACAGGATAGGAGAGAGTGTAGAAAAAGGTGGAAAAGGTTGTCTAAGAAAAACTGAATATATTATTGAATAAATTTACTCTTAAGTTTGTGAAGATTTTTTGTGTAATTTTGGTAAATATATCTGTTAAAATTGGAGATGTCGGTATTTTTATTTTTGCATCATTTAGACAACAATTCAGCTATAGCACCCTGCATATTAATTAGCGAAAACACAGGATAGGAGAGAGTGTGAAAAATTGGAAAAGGTTGTCTAAGAAAAACTGAATATATTATTGAATAAATTTACTCTTAAGTTTGTGAAGATATTTTTGTGTAATTTTGGTAAATATATCTGTTAAAATTGAGATGTCGGTGTTATTTTTATTTTGCATCATTTAGACAACAATTCAGCTATAGCACCCTGCATATTAATTAACGAGAAATACAGGATAGGAGAGAGTGTGAAAAAGGTGGAAAAGGTTGTCTAAGAAAAACTGAATATATTATTGAATAAATTTACTCTTAAGTTTGTGAAGATATTTTTGTGTAATTTTGGTAAATATATCTGTTAAAATTGAGATGTCAGTGTTATTTTTATTTTGCATCATTTAGACAACAATTCAGCTATAGCACCCTGCATATTAATTAGCGAGAAATACAGGATAGGAGAGAGTGTAGAAAAAGGTGGAAAAGGTTGTCTAAGAAAAACTGAATATATTATTGAATAAATTTACTCTTAAGTTTGTGAAGATATTTTTGTGTAATTTTGGTAAATATATCTGTTAAAATTGAGATGTCGGTATTATTTTATTTTTTGCATCATTTAGGCCAACAATTCAGCTATAGCACTGCATATTAATTAGCGAGAAATACAGGATAGGAGAGAGTGTAGAAAAGGTGAAAAAGGTTGTCTAAGAAAAACTGAATATATTATTGAATAAATTTACTCTTAAGTTTGTGAAGATATTTTTGTGTAATTTTGGTAAATATATCTGTTAAAATTGAGATGTCGGTATTATTTTTATTTTGCATCATTTAGACAACAATTCAGCTATAGCACCCTGCATAGTAATTAGCGAGAAATGCAGGATAGGAGAGTGTAGAAAAAGGTGGAAAAGGTTGTCTAAGAAAAACTGAATATATTATTGAATAAATTTACTCTTAAGTTTGTGAAGATATTTTTGTGTAATTTTGGTAAATATATCTGTTAAAATTGAGATGTCAGTATTATTTTTTATTTTTGCATCATTTAGACAACAATTCAGCTATAGCACCCTGCATATTAATTAGCGAGAAATACAGGATAGGAGAGAGTGTAGAAAAAGGTGGAAAAGGTTGTCTAAGAAAAACTGAATATTATTGAATAAATTTACTCTTAAGTTTGTGAAGATATTTTTGTGTAATTTTGGTAAATATATCTGTTAAAATTGAGATGTCGGTATTATTTTTATTTTTGCATCATTTAGACAACAATTCAGCTATAGCACCCTGCATATTAATTAGCGAGAAATACAGGATAGGAAGAGTGTAGAAAAAGGTGGAAAAGGTTGTCTAAGAAAAACTGAATATATTATTGAATAATTTACTCTTAAGTTTGTGAAGATATTTTTGTGTAATTTTGGTAAATATATCTGTTAAAATTGAGATGTCAGTGTTATTTTATTTTTGCATCATTTGAACAACAATTCAGCTATAGCACCCTGCATATTAATTAGCGAGAAATACAGGATAGGAGAGTGTAGAAAAAGGTGGAAAGTTGTGTCTAAGAAAAACTGAATATATTGTGGATAAATTTACTCTTAAGTTTGTGAAGATATTTTTGTGTAATTTTGGTAAATATATCTGTTAAAATTGAGATGGCAAATTATTTTTATTTTTGCATCATTTAGACAACAATTCAGCTATAGCACCCTGCATATTAATTAGCGAGAAATACAGGATAGGAGAGAGTGTAGAAAAAGGTGGAAAAGGTTGTCTAAGAAAGACTGAATATATTATTGAATAAATTTACTCTTAAGTTTGTGAAAGGAGGAATATATATAGATTGATTTTTGTGTAATTTTGGTAAATATATGTATTAAAATTGAGATGTCAGTGTTATTTTTATTTTTGCATCATTTAGACAACAATTCAGCTATAGCACCCTGCATATTAATTAGCGAGAAATACAGGATAGGAGAGAGTGAAAAAGGTGGAAAAGGTTGTCTAAGAAAAAAACTGAATATATTATTGAATAAATTTACTCTTAAGTTTGTGAAGATATTTTGTGTAATTTTGGTAAATATATCTGTTAAAATTGAGATGTCGGTATTATTTTTA